>CAMAOC010000093.1:0-169245 GCA_945859555.1 Megachile ligniseca
TAATACGGATAGTAACAATAGAATAAGGATAATAATAACAGTTATAGCGATAATAATAATAGTAATAACAATAATAATAACAGTTATAGCGATAATAATAATAGTAATAAGATTAATAGTAACAGTTATAGCGATAATAATAACAGTAGGAATGATAATAAGAGCAGTTATAGAGATAATAATAATAGTTATAAGGATGAAGACAAGAGTAATAGGGATAGTAACAATAGAATAAGCATAATAATAACAGTTATAGCGATAATAATAATAGTATTAAGGATAATAATAACAGTTATAGCGATAATAATAATAGTTATCAGGAGAAAGACAAGAGGAATACGGACAGTAATAATAGTAACAAGAATAATAATAACAGTTATAGGGATAATAATAATAGAGATAAGCATAATAATAACAGTTATAGAGATAATAATAATAGTTATAAGGATGAAGACAAGAGTAGTAGGGATAGTAACAATAGAATAAGCATAATAATAACAGTCATAGCGATAATAATAATAGAGTTAAGGATAATAATAACAGTTATAGCGATAATAATAATAGTTATCAGGAGAAAGACAAGAGGAATAGGGATAATAAAAATAGTAACAAGAGTAATAACAACAGTTATAACGAAAATAATAATAATAATAAGGATAATAATTATAGTTATAAGGAGAAAGATAAGAGGAATAGGGATAATAATAATAGTAACGAGAATAATAATAACAGTTATAGCGATAATAATAATAGTATTAAGGATAAAGGCAAGAGTAATACGGACAGTAATAATAGTAACAAGAATAATAATAACAGTTATAGCGATAATAATAATAGTAATAAGGATAGTAACAATAGTAATAAGAATAATAATAACAGTTATAGCGATAATAATAATAGTATTAAGGATAATAATAACAGTTATAGCGATAATAATAATAGTTATAAGGGGAAAGACAAGACTAATAGGGATAATAATAATAGTAACAAGAATAATAATAACAGTTATAGCGATAATAATAATAGTAATAAGGATAAAGACAAGGGTAATAGGGATAATAATAATAGTAATAAGATTAATAGTAACAGTTATAGCGATAATAATAACAGTAGGAATGATAATAAGAGCAGTTATAGAGATAATAGTAATAGTAATAAGGATAATAATAATAGTTATAAGGATAAAGACAAGAGGAACAGGGATAAGAGTAATAGTAATAAGAATAATAATAACAGTTATAGCGATAATAATAATAGTAATAAGAATAATAATAACAGTTATAGCGATAATAATAATAGTTATAAGGATAAAGGCAAGAGTAATACGGACAGTAATAATAGTAACAAGAATAATAATAACAGTTATAGGGATAATAATAATAGAGATAAGCATAATAATATCAGTTATAGAGATAATAATAATAGTTATAAGGATGAAGACAAGAGTAATAGGGATAGTAACAATTGAATAAGCATAATAATAACAGTTATAGCGATAATAATAATAGAGTTAAGGATAATAATAGCAGTTATAGCGATAATAATAATAGTTATCAAGAGAAAGACAAGAGGAATAGGGATAATAAAAATAGTAACAAGAGTAATAACAACAGTTATAACGAAAATAATAATAATAATAAGGATAATAATTATAGTTATAAGGAGAAAGATAAGAGTAATACGGATAGTAACAATAGTAATAAGAATAATAATAACAGTTATACTGATAATAATAGTAGTATTAAGGATAATAATAACAGTTATAGCGATAATAATAACAGTAGGAATGATAATAAGAGCAGTTATAGAGATAATAATAATAGTAATAAGGATAATAAGAATAGTTATAAGAATAAAGACAAGAGGAATAGGGATAATAGTAATAGTAATAAGAATAATAGTAACAGTTATAGTGATAATAATAATAGTAATAACAATAATAATAACAGTTATATCTATAATAATAATAGTAATAAGGATTAATAATAATAGTTATATGGATAAAGACAAGAGTAATACGGATAGTAACAATAGTAATAAGATAAATAATAACAGTTATACTGATAATAATAATAGTATTAAGGATAATAATAACAGTTATAGCGATAATAATAATAGTTATAAGGGGAAAGACAAGAGGAATAGGGATAATAATAATAGTAACAGTAATAATAATAACAGTTATAGCGATAATAATAATAGTAATAAGAATAATAATAACAATTATAGCGATAATAATAATAGTTATAAGGATAAAGACAAGAGTAATACGGACAGTAATAATAGTAACAAGAATAATAATAACAGTTATAGCGATAATAATAATAGTTATAAGGATAAAGGCAAGAGTAATACGGACAGTAATAATAGTAACAAGAATAATAATAACAGTTATAGGGATAATAATAATAGAGATAAGCATAATAATAACAGTTATAGAGATAATAATAATAGTTATAAGGATGAAGACAAGAGTAACAGGGATAGTAACAATAGAATAAGCATAATAATAACAGTTATAGCGATAATAATAGTAGTATTAAGGATAATAATAACAGTTATAGCGATAATAATAACAGTAGGAATGATAATAAGAGCAGTTATAGAGATAATAATAATAGTAATAAGGATAATAAGAATAGTTATAAGAATAAAGACAAGAGGAATAGGGATAATAGTAATAGTAATAAGAATAATAGTAACAGTTATAGTGATAATAATAATAGTAATAACAATAATAATAACAGTTATATCTATAATAATAATAGTAATAAGGATTAATAATAATAGTTATATGGATAAAGACAAGAGTAATACGGATAGTAACAATAGTAATAAGAATAATAATAACAGTTATACTGATAATAATAATAGTATTAAGGATAATAATAACAGTTATAGCGATAATAATAATAGTTATAAGGGGAAAGACAAGAGGAATAGGGATAATAATAATAGTAACAAGAATAATAATAACAGTTATAGCGATAATAATAATAGTATTAAGGATAATAATAACAGTTATAGCGATAATAATAATAGTTATAAGGGGAAAGACAAGAGGAATAGGGATAATAATAATAGTAACAGGAATAATAATAACAGTTATAGCGATAATAATAATAGTAATAAGAATAATAATAACAGTTATAGCGATAATAATAATAGTTATAAGGATAAAGGCAAGAGTAATACGGACAGTAATAATAGTAACAAGAATAATAATAACAGTTATAGGGATAATAATAATAGAGATAAGCATAATAATAACAGTTATAGAGATAATAATAATAGTTATAAGGATGAAGACAAGAGTAATAGGGATAGTAACAATAGAATAAGCATAATAATAACAGTTATAGCGATAATAATAGTAGTATTAAGGATAATAATAACAGTTATAGCGATAATAATAACAGTAGGAATGATAATAAGAGCAGTTATAGAGATAATAATAATAGTAATAAGGATAATAAGAATAGTTATAAGAATAAAGACAGGAGGAATAGGGATAATAGTAATAGTAATAAGAATAATAGTAACAGTTATAGTGATAATAATAATAGTAATAACAATAATAATAACAGTTATATCTATAATAATAATAGTAATAAGGATTAATAATAATAGTTATATGGATAAAGACAAGAGTAATACGGATAGTAACAATAGTATTAAGAATAATAATAACAGTTATACTGATAATAATAATAGTATTAAGGATAATAATAACAGTTTATAGCGATAATAATAATAGTTATAAGGGGAAAGACAAGAGGAATAGGGATAATAATAATAGTAACAAGAATAATAATAACAGTTATAGCGATAATAATAATAGTATTAAGGATAATAATAACAGTTATAGCGAGAATAATAACAGTAGGAATGATAATAAGAGCAGTTATAGAGATAATAATAATAGTAATAAGAATAATAATAATAGTTATAAGGATAAAGACAAGAGGAATAGGGATAATAATAATAGTAACAAGAATAATAATAACAGTAATAGCGATAATAATAATAGTATTAAGGATAATAATAACAGTTATAGCGATAATAATAATAGTGTTAAGGATAAAGACAAGGGTAGTAGGGATAATAATAATAGTAATAAGAATAATAATAACAGTTATAGCGATAATAATAACAGTAGGAATGATAATAAGAGCAGTTATAGACATAATAATAATAGTAATAACAATAATAATAACAGTTATAGCTATAATAATAATAGTAATAAGGATTAATAATAATAGTTATATGGATAAAGACAAGAGTAATACGGATAGTAACAATAGTAATAAGAATAATAATAACAGCTATACTGATAATAATAATAGTATTAAGGATAATAATAACAGTTATAGCGATAATAATAATAGTTATAAGGGGAAAGACAAGAGGAATAGGTATAATAAAAATAGTAACAAGAATAATAACAACAGTTATAGCGATAACAATAATAATAATAAGGATAACAATAATAGTTATAAGGAGAAAGACAAGAGTAATAGGGATAGTAACAATAGAATAAGCATAATAATAACAGTTATAGCGATAATAATAATAGTAATAAGGATAATAATAACAGTTATAGCGATAATAATAAAAGTATTAAGGATAATAATAACAGTTATAGCGATAATAATAATAGTTATAAGGAGAAAGACAAGAGGAATAGGGATAATAATAATAGTAACAAGAATAATAATAACAGTTATAGCGATAATAATAATAGTATTAAGGATAAAGGCAAGAGTAATACGGACAGTAATAATAGTAACAAGAATAATAATAACAGTTATAGCGATAATAATAATAGTAATAAGGATAATAATAATAGTTATAAGGATAAAGACAAGAGTAATAGGGATAGTAACAATAGTAATAAGAATAATAATAACAGTTATAGCGATAATAATAATAGTATTAAGGACAATAATAACAGTTATAGCGATAATAATAATAGTAATAAGGATAAAGACAAGGGTAGTGGGGATAATAATAATAGTAATAAGAATAATAGTAACAGTTATAGCGAGAATAATAATAGTAATAACAATAATAATAACAGTTATAGCTATAATAATAATAGTAATAAGGATTAATAATAATAGTTATATGGATAAAGACAAGAGTAATACGGATAGTAACAATAGTAATAAGAATAATAATAACAGTTATACTGATAATAATAATAGTATTAAGGATAATAATAACAGTTATAGCGATAATAATAATAGTTATAAGGGGAAAGACAAGAGGAATAGGGATAATAATAATAGTAACAAGAATAATAATAACAGTTATAGCGATAATAATAATAGTTATAAGGAGAAAGACAAGAGGAATAGGGATAATAAAAATAGTAACAAGAATAATAACAACAGTTATAGCGATAATAATAATAATAATAAGGATAATAATAATAGTTATAAGGAGAAAGACAAGAGGAATAGGGATAATAATAATAGTAACAGGAATAATAATAACAGTTATAGCGATAATAATAATAGGATTAAGGATAAAGACAAGAGTAATAGGGATAGTAACAATAGAATAAGCATAATAATAACAGTTATAGCGATAATAATAATAGTAATAACAATAATATTAACAGTTATAGCGATAATAATAATAGTAATAAGGATTAATAATCATAGTTATATGGATAAAGACAAGAGTAATACGGAAAGTAACAATAGTAATAAGAATAATAATAACAGTTATAGCGATAATAATAATAGTATTAAGGTTAATAATAACAGTTATAGCGATAATAATAATAGTAATAAGGATAAAGACAAGGGTAGTGGGGATAATAATAATAGTAATAAGAATAATAATAACAGTTATAGCGATAATAATAACAGTAGGAATGATAATAAGGGCAGTTATAGAGATAATAATAATAGTTATAAGGATAAAGACAAGAGGAATAGGGATAATAGTAATAGTAATAAGAATAATAGTAACAGTTATAGCGATAATAATAATAGTAATAACAATAATAATAACAGTTATAGCTATAATAATAATAGTAATAAGGATTAATAATAATAGTTATATGGATAAAGACAAGAGTAATACGGATAGTAACAATAGTAATAAGAATAATAATAACAGTTATACTGATAATAATAATAGTATTAAGGATAATAATAACAGTTATAGCGATAATAATAATAGTTATAAGGGGAAAGACAAGAGGAATAGGGATAATAAAAATAGTAACAAGAATAATAACAACAGTTATAGCGATAATAATAATAATAATAAGGATAATAATAATAGTTATAAGGAGAAAGACAAGAGGAATAGGGATAATAATAATAGTAACAAGAATAATAATAACAGTTATAGCGATAATAATAATAGTATTAAGGATAAAGGCAAGAGTAATACGGATAGTAATAATAGTAACAAGAATAATAATAACAGTTATAGCGATAATAATAATAGTAATAAGGATAATAATAATAGTTATAAGGATAAAGACAAGAGTAATAGGGATAGTAACAATAGAATAAGCATAACAATAACAGTTATAGCGATAATAATAATAGTAATAAGGAGAAAGACAAGAGGAATAGGGATAATAAAAATAGTAACAAGAATAATAACAACAGTTATAGCGATAATAATAATAATAATAAGGATAATAATAATAGTTATAAGGAGAAAGACAAGAGGAATAGGGATAATAATAATAGTAACAAGAATAATAATAACAGTTATAGCGATAATAATAATAATAATAAGGATAATAATAATAGTTATAAGGAGAAAGACAAGAGGAATAGGGATAGTAACAATATTAATAAGTATAATAGTAACAGTTATAGCGAAAATAATAACAGTAGGAATGATAATAAGAGCAGTTACAGCGATAATAATAATAGTAATAACAATAATAATAACAGTTATATCTATAATAATAATAGTAATAAGGATTAATAATAATAGTTATAAGGGGAAAGACAAGAGGAATAGGGATAATAAAAATAGTAACAAGAATAATAACAACAGTTATAGCAATAATAATAATAATAATAAGGATAATAATAATAGTTATAAGGAGAAAGACAAGAGGAATAGGGATAATAATAATAGTAACAGGAATAATAATAACAGTTATAGCGATAATAATAATAGTATTAAGGATAATAATAACAGTTATAGCGATAATAATAATAGTAATAAGATTAATAGTAACAGCTATAGCGATAATCATAATAGTTATAAGGATAAAGACAAGAGTAATAGGGATAGTAACAATAGAATAAGCATAATAATAACAGTTATAGCGATAATAATAATAGTAATAAGAATAATAATAACAGTTATAGCGATAATAATAATAGTTATAAGGATAAAGGCAAGAGTAATACGGACAGTAATAATAGTAACAAGAATAATAATAACAGTTATAGGGATAATAATAATAGTATTAAGCATAATAATAGCAGTTATTAGCGATAATAATAATAGTTATAAGGATAAAGACAAGAGTAATACGGATAGTAACAATAGAATAAGGATAATAATAACAGTTATAGCGATAATAATAATAGTAATAACAATAATAATAACAGTTACAGCGATAATAATAATAGTAACAAGGATTAATAATCATACTTATATGGATAAAGACAAGAGTAATACGGATAGTAACAATAGTAATAAGAATAATAATAACAGTTATAGCGATAATAATAATAGTAATAAGGATAATAATAACAGTTATAGCGATAATAATAATAATAATAAGGATAATAATAATAGTTATAAGGAGAAAGACAAGAGGAAAAGGGATAATAATAATAGTAACAAGAATAATAGTAACAGTTATAGCGATAATAATAATAATAATAAGGATAATAATAATAGTTATAAGGAGAAAGACAAGAGGAATAGGGATAGTAACAATAGTAATAAGTATAATAATAACAGTTATAGCGATAATAATAATAGTAATAAGGAGAAAGACAAGAGGAATAGGGATAATAAAAATAGTAACAAGAATAATAACAACAGTTATAGCGATAATAATAATAATAATAAGGATAATAATAATAGTTATAAGGAGAAAGACAAGAGGAATAGGGATAATAATAATAGTAACAAGAATAATAATAACAGTTATAGCGATAATAATAATAGTATTAAGGATAAAGGCAAGAGTAATACGGACAGTAATAATAGTAACAAGAATAATAATAACCGTTATAGCGATAATAATAATAGTAATAAGGATAATAATAATAGTTATAAGGATAAAGACAAGAGTAATAGGGATAGTAACAATAGAATAAGCATAATAATAACAGTTATAGCGATAATAATAATAGTAATAACAATAATATTAACAGTTATAGCGATAATAATATTAATAATAAGGATAATAATAATAGTTATAAGGATAAATACAAGAGGAATAGGGATAATAGTAATTGTAATAAGAACAATAATAACGGTTATAGCGATAATAATAGTAGTTATAATGATAAAGGCAAGAGTAATACGGATAGTAACAATAGAATAAACATAATAGTAACAGTCATAGCGATAATAATAATAGTAATAAGGATAATAATAACAGTTATAGCGATAATAATAATAATAATAATAATAATAATGATAATAATAATAGTTATAAGGATAAAGACAAGAGGAATACGGTTAATAGTAATAGTAATAAGTATAATAATAACAGTTATAGCGATAATAATAATAATGATAAGGATAATAATAATAGTTATAAGGAGAAAGACAAGAGTAATAGGGATAGTAACAATAGAATAAGCATAATAATAACAGTTATAGCGATAATAATAATAGTATTAAGGATAAAGGCAAGAGTAATACGGACAGTAATAATAGTAACATGAATAATAATAACAGTTATAGCGATAATAGTAATAGTAATAAGGATAATAATAATAGTTATAAGGATATAGACAAGAGTAATAGGGATAGTAACAATAGAATAAGCATAATAATAACAGTTATAGCGATAATAATAAAAGTATAAAGGATAATAATAACAGTTATAGCTATAATAATAATAGTTATAAGGAGAAAGACAAGAGGAATAGGGATAATAATAATAGTAACAAGAATAATAATAACAGTTATAGCGATAATAATAATAGTATTAAGGATAATAATAACAGTTATAGCGATAATAATAATAGTAATAACAATAATAATAATAGTTATAGCTATAATAATAATAGTAATAAGGATTAATAATAATAGTTATATGGATAAAGACAAGAGTAATACGGATAGTAACAATAGTAATAAGAATAATAATAACAGTTATACTGATAATAATAATAGTATTAAGGATAATAATAACAGTTATGGCGATAATAATAATAGTTATAAGGGGAATGACAAGAGGAATAGGGATAATAAAAATAGTAACAAGAATAATAATAACAGTTATAGCGATAATAATAATAGTATTAAGGATAATAATAACAGTTCTAGCGATAATAATAATAGTATTAAGGATAATAATAACAGTTATAGCGATAATAATAATAGTTATAAGGAGAAAGACAAGAGGTATAGGGATAATAATAATAGTAACAAGAATAATAATAACAGTTATAGCGATAATAATAATAGTATTAAGGATAAAGGCAAGAGTAATACGGACAGTAATAATAGTAACATGAATAATAATAACAGTTATAGCGATAATAGTAATAGTAATAAGGATAATAATAATAGTTATAAGGATATAGACAAGAGTAATAGGGATAGTAACAATAGAATAAGCATAATAATAACAGTTATAGCGATAATAATAATAGTTATAAGGAGAAAGACAAGAGGAATAGGGATAATAATAATAGTAACAAGAATAATAATAACAGTTATAGCGATAATAATAATAGTATTAAGGATAATAATAACAGTTATAGCGATAATAATAATAGTAATAAGGATAAAGACAAGGGTAGTAGGGATAATAATAATTGTAATAAGAATAATAATAACAGTTATAGCGGTAATAATAACAGTAGGAATGATAATAAGAGCATTTATAGAGATAATAATAATAGTAATAAGGATAATAATAATATTTATAAGGATAAAGACAAGAGGAATAGGGATAATAGTAACAGTTATAGCGATAATAATAATAGTAATAACAATAATAATAATAGTTATAGCTATAATAATAATAGTAATAAGGATTAATAATAATAGTTATATGGATAAAGACAAGAGTAATACGGATAGTAACAATAGTAATAAGAATAATAATAACAGTTATACTGATAATAATAATAGTATTAAGGATAATAATAACAGTTATAGCGAAAATAATAATAGTTATAAGGGGAATGACAAGAGGAATAGGGATAATAAAAATAGTAACAAGAATAATAATAACAGTTATAGCGATAATAATAATAGTATTAAGGATAATAATAACAGTTCCAGCGATAATAATAATAGTAGTAAGGATAAAAACAAGGGTAGTAGGGACAATAGTAATAGTAATAAGAATAATAATAACAGTTATAGCGATAATAATAATAGTTATAAGGGGAAAGACAAGAGGAATAGGGATAATAATAATAGTAACAAGAATAATAATAACAGTTATAGCGATAATAGTAATAGTATTAAGGATAATAATAACAGTTATAGCGATAATAATAATAGTTATAAGGAGAAAGACAAGAGGTATAGGGATAATAATAATAGTAACAAGAATAATAATAACAGTTATAGCGATAATAATAATAGTATTAAGGATAAAGGCAAGAGTAATACGGACAGTAATAATAGTAACATGAATAATAATAACAGTTATAGCGGTAATAGTAATAGTAATAAGGATAATAATAATAGTTATAAGGATATAGACAAGTGTAATAGGGATAGTAACAATAGAATAAGCATAATAATAACAGTTATAGCGATAATAATAATAGTTATAAGGGGAAAGACAAGAGGAATAGGGATAATTATAATAGTAACAAGAATAATAATAACAGTTATAGCGATAATAGTAATAGTATTAAGGATAATAATAACAGTTATAGCGATAATAATAATAGTTATAAGGGGAAAGACAAGAGGAATAGGGATAATAATAATAGTAACAAGAATAATAATAACAGTTATAGCGATAATAATAATAGTATTAAGGATAATAATAACAGTTATAGCGGTAATAATAATAGTAATAAGGATAAAGACAAGGGTAGTAGGGATAATAATAATAGTATTAAGGATAATAATAACAGTCATAGCGATAATAATAATAGTTATAAGGGGAAAGACAAGAGGAATAGGGATAATAATAATAGTAACAAGAATAATAATAACAGTTATAGCGATAATAGTAATAGTATTAAGGATAATAATAACAGTTATAGCGATAATAATAATAGTTATAAGGAGAAAGACAAGAGGTATAGGGATAATAATAATAGTAACAAGAATAATAATAACAGTTATAGCGATAATAATAATAGTATTAAGGATAAAGGCAAGAGTAATACGGACAGTAATAATAGTAACATGAATAATAATAAAAGTTATAGCGATAATAGTAATAGTAATAAGGATAATAATAATAGTTATAAGGATATAGACAAGAGTAATAGGGATAGTAACAATAGAATAAGCATAATAATAACAGTTATAGCGATAATAATAAAAGTATAAAGGATAATAATAACAGTTATAGCGATAATAATAATAGTTATAAGGAGAAAGACAAGAGGAATAGGGATAATAATAATAGTAACAAGAATAATAATAACAGTTATAGCGATAATAATAATAGTATTAAGGATAATAATAACAGTTATAGCGATAATAATAATAGTAATAAGGATAAAGACAAGGGTAGTAGGGATAATAATAATAGTAATAAGAATAATAATAACAGTAGGAATGATAATAAGAGCAGTTATAGAGATAATAATAATAGTAATAAGGATAATAATCATAGTTATATGGATAAAGACAAGAGTAATACGGAAAGTAACAATAGTAATAAGAATAATAATAACAGTTATAGCGATAATAATAATAGTATTAAGGTTAATAATAACAGTTATAGCGATAATAATAATAGTAATAAGGATAAAGACAAGGGTAGTGGGGATAATAATAATAGTAATAAGAATAATAATAACAGTTATAGCGATAATAATAACAGTAGGAATGATAATAAGGGCAGTTATAGAGATAATAATAATAGTTATAAGGATAAAGACAAGAGGAATAGGGATAATAGTAATAGTAATAAGAATAATAGTAACAGTTATAGCGATAATAATAACAGTAATAACAATAATAATAACAGTTATAGCTATAATAATAATAGTAATAAGGATTAATCATAATAGTTATATGGATAAAGACAAGAGTAATACGGATAGTAACAATAGTAATAAGAATAATAATAACAGTTATACTGATAATAATAATAGTATTAAGGATAATAATAACAGTTATAGCGATAATAATAATAGTTATAAGGGGAAAGACAAGAGGAATAGGGATAGTAACAATAGTAATAAGAATAATAATAACAGTTATACTGATAATAATAATAGTATTAAGGATAATAATAACAGTTATAGCGAAAATAATAATAGTTATAAGGGGAATGACAAGAGGAATAGGGATAATAAAAATAGTAACAAGAATAATAATAACAGTTATAGCGATAATAATAATAGTATTAAGGATAATAATAACAGTTCCAGCGATAATAATAATAGTAGTAAGGATAAAAACAAGGGTAGTAGGGACAATAGTAATAGTAATAAGAATAATAATAACAGTTATAGCGATAATAATAATAGTTATATGGGGAAAGACAAGAGGAATAGGGATAATAATAATAGTAACAAGAATAATAATAACAGTTATAGCGATAATAGTAATAGTATTAAGGATAATAATAACAGTTATAGCGATAATAATAATAGTTATAAGGAGAAAGACAAGAGGTATAGGGATAATAATAATAGTAACAAGAATAATAATAACAGTTATAGCGATAATAATAATAGTATTAAGGATAAAGGCAAGAGTAATACGGACAGTAATAATAGTAACATGAATAATAATAACAGTTATAGCGGTAATAGTAATAGTAATAAGGATAATAATAATAGTTATAAGGATATAGACAAGTGTAATAGGGATAGTAACAATAGAATAAGCATAATAATAACAGTTATAGCGATAATAATAATAGTTATAAGGGGAAAGACAAGAGGAATAGGGATAATTATAATAGTAACAAGAATAATAATAACAGTTATAGCGATAATAGTAATAGTATTAAGGATAATAATAACAGTTATAGCGATAATAATAATAGTTATAAGGGGAAAGACAAGAGGAATAGGGATAATAATAATAGTAACAAGAATAATAATAACAGTTATAGCGATAATAATAATAGTATTAAGGATAATAATAACAGTTATAGCGGTAATAATAATAGTAATAAGGATAAAGACAAGGGTAGTAGGGATAATAATAATAGTATTAAGGATAATAATAACAGTCATAGCGATAATAATAATAGTTATAAGGGGAAAGACAAGAGGAATAGGGATAATAATAATAGTAACAAGAATAATAATAACAGTTATAGCGATAATAGTAATAGTATTAAGGATAATAATAACAGTTATAGCGATAATAATAATAGTTATAAGGAGAAAGACAAGAGGTATAGGGATAATAATAATAGTAACAAGAATAATAATAACAGTTATAGCGATAATAATAATAGTATTAAGGATAAAGGCAAGAGTAATACGGACAGTAATAATAGTAACATGAATAATAATAAAAGTTATAGCGATAATAGTAATAGTAATAAGGATAATAATAATAGTTATAAGGATATAGACAAGAGTAATAGGGATAGTAACAATAGAATAAGCATAATAATAACAGTTATAGCGATAATAATAAAAGTATAAAGGATAATAATAACAGTTATAGCGATAATAATAATAGTTATAAGGAGAAAGACAAGAGGAATAGGGATAATAATAATAGTAACAAGAATAATAATAACAGTTATAGCGATAATAATAATAGTATTAAGGATAATAATAACAGTTATAGCGATAATAATAATAGTAATAAGGATAAAGACAAGGGTAGTAGGGATAATAATAATAGTAATAAGAATAATAATAACAGTAGGAATGATAATAAGAGCAGTTATAGAGATAATAATAATAGTAATAAGGATAATAATCATAGTTATATGGATAAAGACAAGAGTAATACGGAAAGTAACAATAGTAATAAGAATAATAATAACAGTTATAGCGATAATAATAATAGTATTAAGGTTAATAATAACAGTTATAGCGATAATAATAATAGTAATAAGGATAAAGACAAGGGTAGTGGGGATAATAATAATAGTAATAAGAATAATAATAACAGTTATAGCGATAATAATAACAGTAGGAATGATAATAAGGGCAGTTATAGAGATAATAATAATAGTTATAAGGATAAAGACAAGAGGAATAGGGATAATAGTAATAGTAATAAGAATAATAGTAACAGTTATAGCGATAATAATAACAGTAATAACAATAATAATAACAGTTATAGCTATAATAATAATAGTAATAAGGATTAATCATAATAGTTATATGGATAAAGACAAGAGTAATACGGATAGTAACAATAGTAATAAGAATAATAATAACAGTTATACTGATAATAATAATAGTATTAAGGATAATAATAACAGTTATAGCGATAATAATAATAGTTATAAGGGGAAAGACAAGAGGAATAGGGATAATAATAATAGTAACAAGAATAATAATAACAGTTATAGCGATAATAATAATAGTATTAAGGATAAAGGCAAGAGTGATACGGACAGTAATAATAGTAACATGAATAATAATAACAGTTATAGCGATAATAGTAATAGTAATAAGGATAATAATAATAGTTATAAGGATATAGACAAGAGTAATAGGGATAGTAACAATAGAATAAGCATAATAATAACAGTTATAGCGATAATAATAAAAGTATAAAGGATAATAATAACAGTTATAGCGATAATAATAATAGTTATAAGGAGAAAGACAAGAGGAATAGGGATAATAATAATAGTAACAAGAATAATAATAACAGTTATAGCGATAATAATAATAGTATTAAGGATAATAATAACAGTTATAGCGATAATAATAATAATAATAAGGATAATAATAATAGTTATAAGGAGAAAGACAAGAGGAATAGGGATAATAATAATAGTAACAAGAATAATAATAACAGTTATAGCGATAATAATAATAGTATTAAGGATAAAGGCAAGAGTAATACGGACAGTAATAATAGTAACAAGAATAATAATAACCGTTATAGCGATAATAATAATAGTAATAAGGATAATAATAATAGTTATAAGGATAAAGACAAGAGTAATAGGGATAGTAACAATAGAATAAGCATAATAATAACAGTTATAGCGATAATAATAATAGTAATAACAATAATATTAACAGTTATAGCGATAATAATATTAATAATAAGGATAATAATAATAGTTATAAGGATAAATACAAGAGGAATAGGGATAATAGTAATTGTAGTAAGAACAATAATAACGGTTATAGCGATAATAATAGTAGTTATAATGATAAAGGCAAGAGTAATACGAATAGTAACAATAGAATAAACATAATAGTAACAGTCAAAGCGATAATAATAATAGTAATAAGGATAATAATAACAGTTATAGCGATAATAATAATAATAATAATAATAATAATGATAATAATAATAGTTATAAGGATAAAGACAAGAGGAATACGGTTAATAGTAATAGTAATAAGAATAATAATAACAGTTATAGCGATAATAATAATAATGATAAGGATAATTATAATAGTTATAAGGAGAAAGACAAGAGTAATAGGGATAGTAACAATAGAATAAGCATAATAATAACAGTTATAGCGATAATAATAATAGTATTAAGGATAAAGGCAAGAGTAATACGGACAGTAATAATAGTAACATGAATAATAATAACAGTTATAGCGATAATAGTAATAGTAATAAGGATAATAATAATAGTTATAAGGATATAGACAAGAGTAATAGGGATAGTAACAATAGAATAAGCATAATAATAACAGTTATAGCGATAATAATAAAAGTATAAAGGATAATAATAACAATTATAGCTATAATAATAATAGTTATAAGGAGAAAGACAAGAGGAATAGGGATAATAATAATAGTAACAAGAATAATAATAACAGTTATAGCGATAATAATAATAGTATTAAGGATAATAATAACAGTTATAGCGATAATAATAATAGTAATAACAATAATAATAATAGTTATAGCTATAATAATAATAGTAATAAGGATTAATAATAATAGTTATATGGATAAAGACAAGAGTAATACGGATAGTAACAATAGTAATAAGAATAATAATAACAGTTATACTGATAATAATAATAGTATTAAGGATAATAATAACAGTTATGGCGATAATAATAATAGTTATAAGGGGAATGACAAGAGGAATAGGGATAATAAAAATAGTAACAAGAATAATAATAACAGTTATAGCGATAATAATAATAGTATTAAGGATAATAATAACAGTTCTAGCGATAATAATAATAGTAGTAAGGATAAAAACAAGGGTAGTAGGGACAATAATAATAGTAATAAGAATAATAATAACAGTTATAGCGATAATAATAATAGTTATAAGGGGAAAGACAAGAGGAATAGGGATAATAATAATAGTAACAAGAATAATAATAACAGTTATAGCGATAATAGTAATAGTATTAAGGATAATAATAACAGTTATAGCGATAATAATAATAGTTATAAGGAGAAAGACAAGAGGTATAGGGATAATAATAATAGTAACAAGAATAATAATAACAGTTATAGCGATAATAATAATAGTATTAAGGATAAAGGCAAGAGTAATACGGACAGTAATAATAGTAACATGAATAATAATAACAGTTATAGCGGTAATAGTAATAGTAATAAGGATAATAATAATAGTTATAAGGATATAGACAAGTGTAATAGGGATAGTAACAATAGAATAAGCATAATAATAACAGTTATAGCGATAATAATAATAGTTATAAGGGGAAAGACAAGAGGAATAGGGATAATAATAATAGTAACAAGAATAATAATAACAGTTATAGCGATAATAGTAATAGTATTAAGGATAATAATAACAGTTATAGCGATAATAATAATAGTTATAAGGGGAAAGACAAGAGGAATAGGGATAATAATAATAGTAACAAGAATAATAATAACAGTTATAGCGATAATAATAATAGTATTAAGGATAATAATAACAGTTATAGCGGTAATAATAATAGTAATAAGGATAAAGACAAGGGTAGTAGGGATAATAATAATAGTATTAAGGATAATAATAACAGTTATAGCGATAATAATAATAGTTATAAGGGGAAAGACAAGAGGAATAGGGATAATAATAATAGTAACAAGAATAATAATAACAGTTATAGCGATAATAGTAATAGTATTAAGGATAATAATAACAGTTATAGCGATAATAATAATAGTTATAAGGAGAAAGACAAGAGGTATAGGGATAATAATAATAGTAACAAGAATAATAATAACAGTTATAGCGATAATAATAATAGTATTAAGGATAAAGGCAAGAGTAATACGGACAGTAATAATAGTAACATGAATAATAATAACAGTTATAGCGATAATAGTAATAGTAATAAGGATAATAATAATAGTTATAAGGATATAGACAAGAGTAATAGGGATAGTAACAATAGAATAAGCATAATAATAACAGTTATAGCGATAATAATAAAAGTATAAAGGATAATAATAACAGTTATAGCGATAATAATAATAGTTATAAGGAGAAAGACAAGAGGAATAGGGATAATAATAATAGTAACAAGAATAATAATAACAGTTATAGCGATAATAATAATAGTATTAAGGATAATAATAACAGTTATAGCGATAATAATAATAGTAATAAGGATAAAGACAATGGTAGTAGGGATAATAATAATAGTAATAAGAATAATAATAACAGTTATAGCGGTAATAATAACAGTAGGAATGATAATAAGAGCAGTTATAGAGATAATAATAATAGTAATAAGGATAATAATCATAGTTATATGGATAAAGACAAGAGTAATACGGAAAGTAACAATAGTAATAAGAATAATAATAACAGTTATAGCGATAATAATAATAGTATTAAGGATGAAGGCAAGAGTAATACGGACAGTAGTAATAGTAACATGAATAATAATAACAGTTATAGCGATAATAGTAATAGTAATAAGGATAATAATAATAGTTATAAGGATATAGACAAGTGTAATAGGGATAGTAACAATAGAATAAGCATAATAATAACAGTTATAGCGATAATAATAATAGTTATAAGGGGAAAGACAAGAGGAATAGGGATAATAATAATAGTAACAAGAATAATAATAACAGTTATAGCGATAATAATAATAGTATTAAGGTTAATAATAACAGTTATAGCGATAATAATAATAGTAATAAGGATAAAGACAAGGGTAGTGGGGATAATAATAATAGTAATAAGAATAATAATAACAGTTATAGCGATAATAATAACAGTAGGAATGATAATAAGGGCAGTTATAGAGATAATAATAATAGTTATAAGGATAAAGACAAGAGGAATAGGGATAATAGTAATAGTAATAAGAATAATAGTAACAGTTATAGCGATAATAATAATAGTAATAACAATAATAATAACAGTTATAGCTATAATAATAATAGTAATAAGGATTAATAATAATAGTTATATGGATAAAGACAAGAGTAATACGGATAGTAACAATAGTAATAAGAATAATAATAACAGTTATACTGATAATAATAATAGTATTAAGGATAATAATAACAGTTATAGCGATAATAATAATAGTTATAAGGGGAAAGACAAGAGGAATAGGGATAATAAAAATAGTAACAAGAATAATAACAACAGTTATAGCGATAATAATAATAATAATAAGTATAATAATAATAGTTATAAGGAGAAAGACAAGAGGAATAGGGATAATAAAAATAGTAACAAGAATAATAACAACAGTTATAGCGATAATAATAATAGTAATAAGGATAATAATAATAGTTATAAGGATAAAGACAAGAGGAATAGGGATAATAATAATAGTAACAAGAATAATAATAACAGTTATAGCGATAATAATAATAGTATTAAGGATAAAGGCAAGAGTAATACGGACAGTAATAATAGTAACATGAATAATAATAACAGTTATAGCGATAATAGTAATAGTAATAAGGATAATAATAATAGTTATAAGGATATAGACAAGTGTAATAGGGATAGTAACAATAGAATAAGCATAATAATAACAGTTATAGCGATAATAATAATAGTTATAAGGGGAAAGACAAGAGGAATAGGGATAATAATAATAGTAACAAGAATAATAATAACAGTTATAGCGATAATAGTAATAGTATTAAGGATAATAATAACAGTTATAGCGATAATAATAATAGTTATAAGGGGAAAGACAAGAGGAATAGGGATAATAATAATAGTAACAAGAATAATAATAACAGTTATAGCGATAATAATAATACTATTAAGGATAATAATAACAGTTATAGCGATAATAATAATAGTAATAAGATTAATAGTTACAGTTATAGCGATAATAATAACAGTAGGAATGATAATAAGAGCAGTTATAGAGATAATAATAATAGTTATAAGGATAAAGACAAGAGTAATAGGGATAGTAACAATAGAATAAGCATAATAATAACCGTTATAGCGATAATAATAATAGTAATAAGAATAATAATAACAGTTATAGCGATAATAATAATAGTTATAAGGATAAAGGCAAGAGTAATACGGACAGTAATAATAGTAACAAGAATGATAATAACAGTTATAGGGATAATAATAATAGTATTAAGCATAATAATAACAGTTTTTAGCGATAATAATAATAGTTAGAAGGATAAAGACAAGAGTAATAGGGATAGTAACAATAGAATAAGCATAATAATAACAGTTATAGCGATAATAATAATAGTAATAAGGAGAAAGACAAGAGGAATAGGGATAATAAAAATAGTAACAAGAATAATAACAACAGTTATAGCGATAATAATAATATTAATAAGGATAATAATAATAGTTATAAAGAGAAAGACAAGAGGAATAGGGATAATAATAATAGTAACAAGAATAATAATAACAGTTATAGCGATAATAATAATAGTATTAAGGATAAAGGCAAGAGTAATACGGACAGTAATAATAGTAACAAGAATAATAATAACCGTTATAGCGATAATAATAATAGTAATAAGGATAATAATAATAGTTATAAGGATAAAGACAAGAGTAATAGGGATAGTAACAATAGAATAAGCATAATAATAACAGTTATAGCGATAATAATAATAGTAATAACAATAATATTAACAGTTATAGCGATAATAATATTAATAATAAGGATAATAATAATAGTTATAAGGATAAATAAAAGAGGAATAGGGATAATAGTAATTGTAATAAGAACAATAATAACGGTTATAGCGATAATAATAGTAGTTATAATGATAAAGGCAAGAGTAATACGGATAGTAACAAAAGAATAAACATAATAGTAACAGTCATAGCGATAATAATAATAGTAATAAGGATAATAATAACAGTTATAGTGATAATAATAATAGTATTAAGGATAAAGGCAAGAGTAATACGGACAGTCATAATAGTAACAAGAATAATAATAACAGTTATAGCGATAATAATAATAGTATTAAGGATAAAGGCAAGAGTAATACGGACAGTAATAATAGTAACATGAATAATAATAACAGTTATAGCGATAATAGTAATAGTAATAAGGATAATAATAATAGTTATAAGGATATAGACAAGAGTAATAGGGATAGTAACAATAGAATAAGCATAATAATAACAGTTATAGCGATAATAATAAAAGTATAAAGGATAATAATAACTGTTATAGCGATAATAATAATAGTTATAAGGAGAAAGACAAGAGGAATAGGGATAATAATAATAGTAACAAGAATAATAATAACAGTTATAGCGATAATAATAATAGTATTAAGGATAATAATAACAGTTATAGCGATAATAATAATAGTAATATGGATAAAGACAAGGGTAGTAGGGATAATAATAATAGTGATAAGAATAATAATAACAGTTATAGCGGTAATAATAACAGTAGGAATGATAATAAGAGCAGTTATAGAGATAATAATAATAGTAATAAGGATAATAATAATAGTTATAAGGATAAAGACAAGAGGAATAGGGATAATAGTAACAGTTATAGCGATAATAATAATAGTCATAACAATAATAATAATAGTTATAGCTATAATAATAATAGTAATAAGGATTAATAATAATAGTTATATGGATAAAGACAAGAGTAATACGGATAGTAACAATAGTAATAAGAATAATAATAACAGTTATACTGATAATAATAATAGTATTAAGGATAATAATAACAGTTATAGCGATAATAATAATAGTTATAAGGGGAATGACAAGAGGAATAGGGATAATAAAAATAGTAACAAGAATAATAATAACAGTTATAGCGATAATAATAATAGTATTAAGGATAATAATTACAGTTCTAGCGATAATAATAATAGTAGTAAGGATAAAAACAAGGGTAGTAGGGACAATAATAATAGTAATAAGAATAATAATAACAGTTATAGCGATAATAATAATAGTTATAAGGGGAAAGACAAGAGGAATAGGGATAATAATAATAGTAACAAGAATAATAATAACAGTTATAGCGATAATAGTAATAGTATTAAGGATAATAATAACAGTTATAGCGATAATAATAATAGTTATAAGGGGAAAGACAAGAGGAATAGGGATAATAATAATAGTAACAAGAATAATAATAACAGTTATAGCGATAATAATAATAGTATTAAGGATAATAATAACAGTTATAGCGATAATAATAATAGTATTAAGGATAAAGGCAAGAGTAATACGGACAGTAATAATAGTAACAAGAATAATAATAACAGTTATAGCGATAATAATAATAGTAATAAGGATAATAATAATAGTTATAAGGATAAAGACAAGAGTAATAGGGATAGTAACAATAGAATAAGCATAATAATAACAGTTATAGCGATAATAATAATAGTAATAACAATAATATTAACAGTTATAGCGATAATAATATTAATAATAAGGATAATAATAATAGTTATAAGGATAAATACAAGAGGAATAGGGATAATAGTAATTGTAATAAGAATAATAATAACGGTTATAGCGATAATAATAGTAGTTATAATGATAAAGGCAAGAGTAATACGGATAGTAACAATAGAATAAACATAATAGTAACAGTCATAGCGATAATAATAATAGTAATAAGGATAATAATGACAGTTATAGCGATAATAATAATAATAATAATAATAATAATGATAATAATAATAGTTATAAGGATAAAGACAAGAGGAATACGGTTAATAGTAATAGTAATAAGAATAATAATAACAGTTATAGCGATAATAATAATAATTATAAGGATAATAATAATAATATAAGGAGAAAGACAAGAGGAATAGGGATAATAATAACAGTAACAAGAATAATAATAACAGTTATAGCGATAATAATAATAGTATTAAGGATAAAGGCAAGAGTAATACGGACAGTCATAATAGTAACAAGAATAATAATAACAGTTATAGCGATAATAATAATACTAATAAGGATAATAATAATAGTTATAAGGATAAAGACAAGAGTAATAGGGATAGTAACAATAGAATAAGCATAATAATAACAGTTATAGCGATAATAATAATAGTAATAAGGATAATAATAACAGTTATAGCGATAATAATAATAGTATTAAGGATAATAATAACAGTTATAGCGATAATAATAATAGTTATAAGGATAAAGACAAGAGGTATAGGGATAATAATAATAGTAACAAGAATAATAATAACAGTTATAGCGATAATAATAATAGTATTAAGGATAAAGACAAGAGTAATACGGACAGTTATAATAGTAACAAGAATAATAATAACCGTTATAGCGATAATAATAACAGTAATAAGGATAATAATAATAGTTATAAGGATAAAGACAAGAGTAATAGGGATAGTAACAATAGAATAAGCATAATAATAACAGTTATAGCGATAATAATAATAGTAATAACAATAATATTAACAGTTATAGCGATAATAATATTAATAATAAGGATAATAATAATAGTTATAAGGATAAATACAAGAGGAATAGGGATAATAGTAATTGTAATAAGAACAATAATAACGGTTATAGCGATAATAATAGTAGTTATAATGATAAAGGCAAGAGTAATACGGATAGTAACAATAGAATAAACATAATAGTAACAGTCATAGCGATAATAATAATAGTAATAAGGATAATAATAACAGTTATAGCGATAATAATAATAATAATAATAATAATGATAATAATAATAGTTATAAGGATAAAGACAAGAGGAATACGGTTAATAGTAATAGTAATAAGAATAATAATAACAGTTATAGCGATAATAATAATAATGATAAGGATAATAATAATAGTTATAAGGAGAAAGACAAGAGTAATAGGGATAGTAACAATAGAATAAGCATAATAATAACAGTTATAGCGATAATAATAAAAGTATTAAGGATAAAGGCAAGAGTAATACGGACAGTAATAATAGTAAC
Organism: Megachile ligniseca; assembly: GCA_945859555.1. Taxonomy (NCBI): domain Eukaryota; kingdom Metazoa; phylum Arthropoda; class Insecta; order Hymenoptera; family Megachilidae; genus Megachile; species Megachile ligniseca. Next base: position 23,893 of record CAMAOC010000093.1, read on the forward strand.
ATGAATAATAATAACAGTTATAGCGATAATAGTAATAGTAATAAGGATAATAATAATAGTTATAAGGATATAGACAAGAGTAATAGGGATAGTAACAATAGAATAAGCATAATAATAACAGTTATAGCGATAATAATAAAAGTATAAAGGTTAATAATAACAGTTATAGCTATAATAATAATAGTTATAAGGAGAAAGACAAGAGGAATAGGGATAATAATAATAGTAACAAGAATAATAATAACAGTTATAGCGATAATAATAATAGTATTAAGGATAAAGGCAAGAGTAATACGGACAGTAATAATAGTAACATGAATAATAATAACAGTTATAGCGATAATAGTAATAGTAATAAGGATAATAATAATAGTTATAAGGATATAGACAAGAGTAGTAGGGATAGTAACAATAGAATAAGCATAATAATAACAGTTATAGCGATAATAATAAAAGTATAAAGGATAATAATAACAATTATAGCGATAATAATAATAGTAATAAGGATAAAGACAAGGGTAGTAGGGATAATAATAATAGTTATAAGGGGAATGACAAGAGGAATAGGGATAATAAAAATAGTAACCAGAATAATAATAACAGTTATAGCGATGATAATAATAGTATTAAGGATAATAATAACAGTTCTAGCGATAATAATAATAGTAGTAAGGATAAAAACAAGGGTAGTAGGGACAATAATAATAGTAATAAGAATAATAATAACAGTTATAGCGATAATAATAATAGTTATAAGGGGAAAGACAAGAGGAATAGGGATAATAATAATAGTAACAAGAATAATAATAACAGTTATAGCGATAATAGTAATAGTATTAAGGATAATAATAACAGTTATAGCGATAATAATAATAGTTATAAGGATATAGACAAGTGTAATAGGGATAGTAACAATAGAATAAGCATAATAATAACAGTTATAGCGATAATAATAATAGTTATAAGGGGAAAGACAAGAGGAATAGGGATAATAATAATAGTAACAAGAATAATAATAACAGTTATAGCGATAATAATAATAGTATTAAGGATAAAGGCAAGAGTAATACGGACAGTAATAATAGTAACATGAATAATAATAACAGTTATAGCGATAATAGTAATAGTAATAAGGATAATAATAATAGTTATAAGGATATAGACAAGTGTAATAGGGATAGTAACAATAGAATAAGCATAATAATAACAGTTATAGCGATAATAATAATAGTTATAAGGGGAAAGACAAGAGGAATAGGGATAATAGTAATAGTAACAAGAATAATAATAACAGTTATAGCGATAATAGTAATAGTATTAAGGATAATAATAACAGTTATAGCGATAATAATAATAGTTATAAGGGGAAAGACAAGAGGAATAGGGATAATAATAATAGTAACAAGAATAATAATAACAGTTATAGCGATAATAATAATAGTATTAAGGATAATAATAACAGTTATAGCGATAATAATAATAGTAATAAGGATAAAGACAAGGGTAGTAGGGATAGTAATAATAGTATTAAGGATAATAATAACAGTTATAGCGATAATAATAATAGTTATAAGGGGAAAGACAAGAGGAATAGGGATAATAATAATAGTAACAAGAATAATAATAACAGTTATAGCGATAATAATAATACTATTAAGGATAATAATAACAGTTATAGCGATAATAATAATAGTAATAAGATTAATAGTTACAGTTATAGCGATAATAATAACAGTAGGAATGATAATAAGAGCAGTTATAGAGATAATAATAATAGTTATAAGGATAAAGACAAGAGTAATAGGGATAGTAACAATAGAATAAGCATAATAATAACCGTTATAGCGATAATAATAATAGTAATAAGAATAATAATAACAGTTATAGCGATAATAATAATAGTTATAAGGAGAAAGACAAGAGGAATAGGGATAATAATAATAGTAACAAGAATAATAATAACAGTTATAGCGATAATAATAATAGTATTAAGGATAATAATAACAGTTATAGCGATAATAATAATAGTAATAAGGATAAAGACAAGGGTAGTAGGGATAATAATAATAGTAATAAGAATAATAATAACAGTTATAGCAATAATAATAATAGTATTAAGGATAATAATATCAGTTATAGCGATAATAATAATAGTAATAAGGATAAAGACAAGGGTAGTAGGGATAATAATAATAGTGATAAGAATAATAATAACAGTTATAGCGGTAATAATAACAGTAGGAATGATAATAAGAGCAGTTATAGAGATAATAATAATAGTAATAAGGATAATAATAATAGTTATAAGGATAAAGACAAGAGGAATAGGGATAATAGTAACAGTTATAGCGATAATAATAATAGTAATAACAATAATAATAATAGTTATAGCTATAATAATAATAGTAATAAGGATTAATAATAATAGTTATATGGATAAAGACAAGAGTAATACGGATAGTAACAATAGTAATAAGAATAATAATAACAGTTATACTGATAATAATAATAGTATTAAGGATAATAATAACAGTTATAGCGATAATAATAATAGTTATAAGGGGAATGACAAGAGGAATAGGGATAATAAAAATAGTAACAAGAATAATAATAACAGTTATAGCGATAATAATAATAGTATTAAGGATAATAATTACAGTTCTAGCGATAATAATAATAGTAGTAAGGATAAAAACAAGGGTAGTAGGGACAATAATAATAGTAATAAGAATAATAATAACAGTTATAGCGATAATAATAATAGTTATAAGGGGAAAGACAAGAGGAATAGGGATAATAATAATAGTAACAAGAATAATAATAACAGTTATAGCGATAATAGTAATAGTATTAAGGATAATAATAACAGTTATAGCGATAATAATAATAATAATAATAATAATGATAATAATAATAGTTATAAGGATAAAGACAAGAGGAATACGGTTAATAGTAATAGTAATAAGAATAATAATAACAGTTATAGCGATAATAATAATAGTAATAAGGATAATAATAATAGTTATAAGGATAAAGACAAGAGTAATAGGGATAGTAACAATAGAATAAGCATAATAATAACAGTTATAGCGATAATAATAATAGTAATAAGGATAATAATAACAGTTATAGCGATAATAATAATAGTATTAAGGATAATAATAACAGTTATAGCGATAATAATAATAGTTATAAGGATAAAGACAAGAGGTATAGGGATAATAATAATAGTAACAAGAATAATAGTAACAGTTATAGCGATAATAATAATAGTATTAAGGATAAAGGCAAGAGTAATACGGACAGTTATAATAGTAACAAGAATAATAATAACCGTTATAGCGATAATAATAACAGTAATAAGGATAATAATAATAGTTATAAGGATAAAGACAAGAGTAATAGGGATAGTAACAATAGAATAAGCATAATAATAACAGTTATAGCGATAATAATAATAGTAATAACAATAATATTAACAGTTATAGCGATAATAATATTAATAATAAGGATAATAATAATAGTTATAAGGATAAATACAAGAGGAATAGGGATAATAGTAATTGTAATAAGAACAATAATAACGGTTATAGCGATAATAATAGTAGTTATAATGATAAAGGCAAGAGTAATACGGATAGTAACAATAGAATAAACATAATAGTAACAGTCATAGCGATAATAATAATAGTAATAAGGATAATAATAACAGTTATAGCGATAATAATAATAATAATAATAATAATGATAATAATAATAGTTATAAGGATAAAGACAAGAGGAATACGGTTAATAGTAATAGTAATAAGAATAATAATAACAGTTATAGCGATAATAATAATAATGATAAGGATAATAATAATAGTTATAAGGAGAAAGACAAGAGTAATAGGGATAGTAACAATAGAATAAGCATAATAATAACAGTTATAGCGATAATAATAAAAGTATTAAGGATAAAGGCTTGAGTAATACGGACAGTAATAATAGTAACATGAATAATAATAACAGTTATAGCGATAATAGTAATAGTAATAAGGATAATAATAATAGTTATAAGGATATAGACAAGAGTAATAGGGATAATAACAATAGAATAAGCATAATAATAACAGTTATAGCGATAATAATAAAAGTATAAAGGATAATAATAACAGTTATAGCTATAATAATAATAGTTATAAGGAGAAAGACAAGAGGAATAGGGATAATAATAATAGTAACAAGAATAATAATAACAGTTATAGCGATAATAGTAATAGTATTAAGGATAATAATAACAGTTATAGCGATAATAATAATAGTTATAAGGAGAAAGACAAGAGGTATAGGGATAATAATAATAGTAACAAGAATAATAATAACAGTTATAGCGATAATAATAATAGTATTAAGGATAAAGGCAAGAGTCATACGGACAGTAATAATAGTAACATGAATAATAATAACAGTTATAGCGATAATAGTAATAGTAATAAGGATAATAATAATAGTTATAAGGATATAGACAAGTGTAATAGGGATAGTAACAATAGAATAAGCATAATAATAACAGTTATAGCGATAATAATAATAGTTATAAGGGGAAAGACAAGAGGAATAGGGGATACTAATAATAGTAACAAGAATAATAATAACAGTTATAGCGATAATAATAATAGTATTAAGGATAATAATAACAGTTATAGCGATAATAATAATAGTAATAAGGATAAAGACAAGGGTAGTAGGGATAATAATAATAGTGATAAGAATAATAATAACAGTTATAGCGGTAATAATACAGTAGGAATGATAATAAGAGCAGTTATAGAGATAATAATAATAGTAATAAGGATAATAATAATAGTTATAAGGATAAAGACAAGAGGAATAGGGATAATAGTAACAGTTATAGCGATAATAATAATAGTCATAACAATAATAATAATAGTTATAGCTATAATAATAATAGTAATAAGGATTAATAATAATAGTTATATGGATAAAGACAAGAGTAATACGGATAGTAACAATAGTAATAAGAATAATAATAACAGTTATACTGATAATAATAATAGTATTAAGGATAATAATAACAGTTTATAGCGATAATAATAATAGTTTATAAGGGGAATGACAAGAGGAATAGGGATAATAAAAATAGTAACAAGAATAATAATAACAGTTTATAGCGATAATAATAATAGTATTAAGGATAATAATTACAGTTCTAGCGATAATAATAATAGTAGTAAGGATAAAAACAAGGGTAGTAGGGACAATAATAATAGTAATAAGAATAATAATAACAGTTATAGCGATAAAATAATAGTTATAAGGGGAAAGACAAGAGGAATAGGGATAATAATAATAGTAACAAGAATAATAATAACAGTTATAGCGATAATAGTAATAGTATTAAGGATAATAATAACAGTTATAGCGATAATAATAATAGTTATAAGGGGAAAGACAAGAGGAATAGGGATAATAATAATAGTAACAAGAATAATAATAACAGTTATAGCGATAATAATAATAGTATTAAGGATAATAATAACAGTTATAGCGATAATAATAATAGTATTAAGGATAAAGGCAAGAGTAATACGGACAGTAATAATAGTAACAAGAATAATAATAACAGTTATAGCGATAATAATAATAGTAATAAGGATAATAATAATAGTTATAAGGATAAAGACAAGAGTAATAGGGATAGTAACAATAGAATAAGCATAATAATAACAGTTATAGCGGATAATAATAATAGTAATAACAATAATATTAACAGTTATAGCGATAATAATATTAATAATAAGGATAATAATAATAGTTATAAGGATAAATACAAGAGGAATAGGGATAATAGTAATTGTAATAAGAATAATAATAACGGTTATAGCGATAATAATAGTAGTTATAATGATAAAGGCAAGAGTAATACGGATAGTAACAATAGAATAAACATAATAGTAACAGTCCATAGCGATAATAATAATAGTAATAAGGATAATAATGACAGTTATAGCGATAATAATAATAATAATAATAATAATAATGATAATAATAATAGTTATAAGGATAAAGACAAGAGGAATACGGTTAATAGTAATAGTAATAAGAATAATAATAACAGTTATAGCGATAATAATAATAATTATAAGGATAATAATGATAATATAAGGAGAAAGACAAGAGGAATAGGGATAATAATAACAGTAACAAGAATAATAATAACAGTTATAGCGATAATAATAATAGTATTAAGGATAAAGGCAAGAGTAATACGGACAGTCATAATAGTAACAAGAATAATAATAACAGTTATAGCGATAATAATAATACTAATAAGGATAATAATAATAGTTATAAGGATAAAGACAAGAGTAATAGGGATAGTAACAATAGAATAAGCATAATAATAACAGTTATAGCGATAATAATAATAGTAATAAGGATAATAATAACAGTTATAGCGATAATAATAATAGTATTAAGGATAATAATAACAGTTATAGCGATAATAATAATAGTTATAAGGATAAAGACAAGAGGTATAGGGATAATAATAATAGTAACAAGAATAATAATAACAGTTATAGCGATATAATAATAGTATTAAGGATAAAGACAAGAGTAATACGGACAGTTATAATAGTAACAAGAATAATAATAACCGTTATAGCGATAATAATAACAGTAATAAGGATAATAATAATAGTTATAAGGATAAAGACAAGAGTAATAGGGATAGTAACAATAGAATAAGCATAATAATAACAGTTATAGCGATAATAATAATAGTAATAACAATAATATTAACAGTTATAGCGATAATAATATTAATAATAAGGATAATAATAATAGTTATAAGGATAAATACAAGAGGAATAGGGATAATAGTAATTGTAATAAGAACAATAATAACGGTTATAGCGATAATAATAGTAGTTATAATGATAAAGGCAAGAGTAATACGGATAGTAACAATAGAATAAACATAATAGTAACAGTCATAGCGATAATAATAATAGTAATAAGGATAATAATAACAGTTATAGCGATAATAATAATAATAATAATAATAATGATAATAATAATAGTTATAAGGATAAAGACAAGAGGAATACGGTTAATAGTAATAGTAATAAGAATAATAATAACAGTTATAGCGATAATAATAATAATGATAAGGATAATAATAATAGTTATAAGGAGAAAGACAAGAGTAATAGGGATAGTAACAATAGAATAAGCATAATAATAACAGTTATAGCGATAATAATAAAAGTATTAAGGATAAAGGCAAGAGTAATACGGACAGTAATAATAGTAACATGAATAATAATAACAGTTATAGCGATAATAGTAATAGTAATAAGGATAATAATAATAGTTATAAGGATATAGACAAGAGTAATAGGGATAGTAACAATAGAATAAGCATAATAATAACAGTTATAGCGATAATAATAAAAGTATAAAGGTTAATAATAACAGTTATAGCTATAATAATAATAGTTATAAGGAGAAAGACAAGAGGAATAGGGATAATAATAATAGTAACAAGAATAATAATAACAGTTATAGCGATAATAATAATAGTATTAAGGATAAAGGCAAGAGTAATACGGACAGTAATAATAGTAACATGAATAATAATAACAGTTATAGCGATAATAGTAATAGTAATAAGGATAATAATAATAGTTATAAGGATATAGACAAGAGTAGTAGGGATAGTAACAATAGAATAAGCATAATAATAACAGTTATAGCGATAATAATAAAAGTATAAAGGATAATAATAACAATTATAGCGATAATAATAATAGTAATAAGGATAAAGACAAGGGTAGTAGGGATAATAATAATAGTTATAAGGGGAATGACAAGAGGAATAGGGATAATAAAAATAGTAACCAGAATAATAATAACAGTTATAGCGATGATAATAATAGTATTAAGGATAATAATAACAGTTCTAGCGATAATAATAATAGTAGTAAGGATAAAAACAAGGGTAGTAGGGACAATAATAATAGTAATAAGAATAATAATAACAGTTATAGCGATAATAATAATAGTTATAAGGGGAAAGACAAGAGGAATAGGGATAATAATAATAGTAACAAGAATAATAATAACAGTTATAGCGATAATAGTAATAGTATTAAGGATAATAATAACAGTTATAGCGATAATAATAATAGTTATAAGGATATAGACAAGTGTAATAGGGATAGTAACAATAGAATAAGCATAATAATAACAGTTATAGCGATAATAATAATAGTTATAAGGGGAAAGACAAGAGGAATAGGGATAATAATAATAGTAACAAGAATAATAATAACAGTTATAGCGATAATAATAATAGTATTAAGGATAAAGGCAAGAGTAATACGGACAGTAATAATAGTAACATGAATAATAATAACAGTTATAGCGATAATAGTAATAGTAATAAGGATAATAATAATAGTTATAAGGATATAGACAAGTGTAATAGGGATAGTAACAATAGAATAAGCATAATAATAACAGTTATAGCGATAATAATAATAGTTATAAGGGGAAAGACAAGAGGAATAGGGATAATAGTAATAGTAACAAGAATAATAATAACAGTTATAGCGATAATAGTAATAGTATTAAGGATAATAATAACAGTTATAGCGATAATAATAATAGTTATAAGGGGAAAGACAAGAGGAATAGGGATAATAATAATAGTAACAAGAATAATAATAACAGTTATAGCGATAATAATAATAGTATTAAGGATAATAATAACAGTTATAGCGATAATAATAATAGTAATAAGGATAAAGACAAGGGTAGTAGGGATAGTAATAATAGTATTAAGGATAATAATAACAGTTATAGCGATAATAATAATAGTTATAAGGGGAAAGACAAGAGGAATAGGGATAATAATAATAGTAACAAGAATAATAATAACAGTTATAGCGATAATAATAATACTATTAAGGATAATAATAACAGTTATAGCGATAATAATAATAGTAATAAGATTAATAGTTACAGTTATAGCGATAATAATAACAGTAGGAATGATAATAAGAGCAGTTATAGAGATAATAATAATAGTTATAAGGATAAAGACAAGAGTAATAGGGATAGTAACAATAGAATAAGCATAATAATAACCGTTATAGCGATAATAATAATAGTAATAAGAATAATAATAACAGTTATAGCGATAATAATAATAGTTATAAGGAGAAAGACAAGAGGAATAGGGATAATAATAATAGTAACAAGAATAATAATAACAGTTATAGCGATAATAATAATAGTATTAAGGATAATAATAACAGTTATAGCGATAATAATAATAGTAATAAGGATAAAGACAAGGGTAGTAGGGATAATAATAATAGTAATAAGAATGATAATAACAGTTATAGCAATAATAATAATAGTATTAAGGATAATAATATCAGTTATAGCGATAATAATAATAGTAATAAGGATAAAGACAAGGGTAGTAGGGATAATAATAATAGTGATAAGAATAATAATAACAGTTATAGCGGTAATAATAACAGTAGGAATGATAATAAGAGCAGTTATAGAGATAATAATAATAGTAATAAGGATAATAATAATAGTTATAAGGATAAAGACAAGAGGAATAGGGATAATAGTAACAGTTATAGCGATAATAATAATAGTAATAACAATAATAATAATAGTTATAGCTATAATAATAATAGTAATAAGGATTAATAATAATAGTTATATGGATAAAGACAAGAGTAATACGGATAGTAACAATAGTAATAAGAATAATAATAACAGTTATACTGATAATAATAATAGTATTAAGGATAATAATAACAGTTATAGCGATAATAATAATAGTTATAAGGGGAATGACAAGAGGAATAGGGATAATAAAAATAGTAACAAGAATAATAATAACAGTTATAGCGATAATAATAATAGTATTAAGGATAATAATTACAGTTCTAGCGATAATAATAATAGTAGTAAGGATAAAAACAAGGGTAGTAGGGACAATAATAATAGTAATAAGAATAATAATAACAGTTATAGCGATAATAATAATAGTTATAAGGGGAAAGACAAGAGGAATAGGGATAATAATAATAGTAACAAGAATAATAATAACAGTTATAGCGATAATAGTAATAGTATTAAGGATAATAATAACAGTTATAGCGATAATAATAATAATAATAATAATAATGATAATAATAATAGTTATAAGGATAAAGACAAGAGGAATACGGTTAATAGTAATAGTAATAAGAATAATAATAACAGTTATAGCGATAATAATAATAGTAATAAGGATAATAATAATAGTTATAAGGATAAAGACAAGAGTAATAGGGATAGTAACAATAGAATAAGCATAATAATAACAGTTATAGCGATAATAATAATAGTAATAAGGATAATAATAACAGTTATAGCGATAATAATAATAGTATTAAGGATAATAATAACAGTTATAGCGATAATAATAATAGTTATAAGGATAAAGACAAGAGGTATAGGGATAATAATAATAGTAACAAGAATAATAATAACAGTTATAGCGATAATAATAATAGTATTAAGGATAAAGGCAAGAGTAATACGGACAGTTATAATAGTAACAAGAATAATAATAACCGTTATAGCGATAATAATAACAGTAATAAGGATAATAATAATAGTTATAAGGATAAAGACAAGAGTAATAGGGATAGTAACAATAGAATAAGCATAATAATAACAGTTATAGCGATAATAATAATAGTAATAACAATAATATTAACAGTTATAGCGATAATAATATTAATAATAAGGATAATAATAATAGTTATAAGGATAAATACAAGAGGAATAGGGATAATAGTAATTGTAATAAGAACAATAATAACGGTTATAGCGATAATAATAGTAGTTATAATGATAAAGGCAAGAGTAATACGGATAGTAACAATAGAATAAACATAATAGTAACAGTCATAGCGATAATAATAATAGTAATAAGGATAATAATAACAGTTATAGCGATAATAATAATAATAATAGTAATAATGATAATAATAATAGTTATAAGGATAAAGACAAGAGGAATACGGTTAATAGTAATAGTAATAAGAATAATAATAACAGTTATAGCGATAATAATAATAATGATAAGGATAATAATAATAGTTATAAGGAGAAAGACAAGAGTAATAGGGATAGTAACAATAGAATAAGCATAATAATAACAGTTATAGCGATAATAATAAAAGTATTAAGGATAAAGGCTTGAGTAATACGGACAGTAATAATAGTAACATGAATAATAGTAACAGTTATAGCGATAATAGTAATAGTAATAAGGATAATAATAATAGTTATAAGGATATAGACAAGAGTAATAGGGATAATAACAATAGAATAAGCATAATAATAACAGTTATAGCGATAATAATAAAAGTATAAAGGATAATAATAACAGTTATAGCTATAATAATAATAGTTATAAGGAGAAAGACAAGAGGAATAGGGATAATAATAATAGTAACAAGAATAATAATAACAGTTATAGCGATAATAGTAATAGTATTAAGGATAATAATAACAGTTATAGCGATAATAATAATAGTTATAAGGAGAAAGACAAGAGGTATAGGGATAATAATAATAGTAACAAGAATAATAATAACAGTTATAGCGATAATAATAATAGTATTAAGGATAAAGGCAAGAGTCATACGGACAGTAATAATAGTAACATGAATAATAATAACAGTTATAGCGATAATAGTAATAGTAATAAGGATAATAATAATAGTTATAAGGATATAGACAAGTGTAATAGGGATAGTAACAATAGAATAAGCATAATAATAACAGTTATAGCGATAATAATAATAGTTATAAGGGGAAAGACAAGAGGAATAGGGATAATAATAATAGTAACAAGAATAATAATAACAGTTATAGCGATAATAATAATAGTATTAAGGATAATAATAACAGTTATAGCGATAATAATAATAGTAATAAGGATAAAGACAAGGGTAGTAGGGATAATAATAATAGTATTAAGGATAATAATAACAGTTATAGCGATAATAATAATAGTTATAAGGGGAAAGACAAGAGGAATAGGGATAATAATAATAGTAACAAGAATAATAATAACAGTTATAGCGATAATAGTAATAGTATTAAGGATAATAATAACAGTTATAGCGATAATAATAATAGTTATAAGGAGAAAGACAAGAGGTATAGGGATAATAATAATAGTAACAAGAATAATAATAACAGTTATAGCGATAATAATAATAGTATTAAGGATAAAGGCAAGAGTAATACGGACAGTAATAATAGTAACATGAATAATAATAACAGTTATAGCGATAATAGTAATAGTAATAAGGATAATAATAATAGTTATAAGGATATAGACAAGTGTAATAGGGATAGTAACAATAGAATAAGAATAATAATAACAGTTATAGCGATAATAATAATAATGATAAGGATAATAATAATAGTTATAAGGAGAAAGACAAGAGTAATAGGGATAGTAACAATAGAATAAGCATAATAATAACAGTTATAGCGATAATAATAAAAGTATTAAGGATAAAGGCAAGAGTAATACGGACAGTAATAATAGTAACATGAATAATAATAACAGTTATAGCGATAATAGTAATAGTAATAAGGATAATAATAATAGTTATAAGGATATAGACAAGAGTAATAGGGATAATAACAATAGAATAAGCATAATAATAACAGTTATAGCGATAATAATAAAAGTATAAAGGATAATAATAACAGTTATAGCTATAATAATAATAGTTATAAGGAGAAAGACAAGAGGAATAGGGATAATAATAATAGTAACAAGAATAATAATAACAGTTATAGCGATAATAGTAATAGTATTAAGGATAATAATAACAGTTATAGCGATAATAATAATAGTTATAAGGAGAAAGACAAGAGGTATAGGGATAATAATAATAGTAACAAGAATAATAATAACAGTTATAGCGATAATAATAATAGTATTAAGGATAAAGGCAAGAGTCATACGGACAGTAATAATAGTAACATGAATAATAATAACAGTTATAGCGATAATAGTAATAGTAATAAGGATAATAATAATAGTTATAAGGATATAGACAAGTGTAATAGGGATAGTAACAATAGAATAAGCATAATAATAACAGTTATAGCGATAATAATAATAGTTATAAGGGGAAAGACAAGAGGAATAGGGATAATAATAATAGTAACAAGAATAATAATAACAGTTATAGCGATAATAATAATAGTATTAAGGATAATAATAACAGTTATAGCGATAATAATAATAGTAATAAGGATAAAGACAAGGGTAGTAGGGATAATAATAATAGTATTAAGGATAATAATAACAGTTATAGCGATAATAATAATAGTTATAAGGGGAAAGACAAGAGGAATAGGGATAATAATAATAGTAACAAGAATAATAATAACAGTTATAGCGATAATAATAATAGTATTAAGGATAATAATAACAATTATAGCGATAATAATAATAGTAATAAGGATAAAGACAAGGGTAGTAGGGATAATAATAATAGTTATAAGGGGAATGACAAGAGGAATAGGGATAATAAAAATAGTAACCAGAATAATAATAACAGTTATAGCGATGATAATAATAGTATTAAGGATAATAATAACAGTTCTAGCGATAATAATAATAGTAGTAAGGATAAAAACAAGGGTAGTAGGGACAATAATAATAGTAATAAGAATAATAATAACAGTTATAGCGATAATAATAATAGTTATAAGGGGAAAGACAAGAGGAATAGGGATAATAATAATAGTAACAAGAATAATAATAACAGTTATAGCGATAATAGTAATAGTATTAAGGATAATAATAATAGTTATAAGGATAAAGACAAGAGTAGTAGAGATAGTAACAATAGAATAGGCATAATAATAACAGTTTATAGCGACAATAATAATAGTAATAAGGATAATAATAACAGTTATAGCGAAAATAATAATAATAATAAGGATAATAATAATAGTTATAAGGTGAAATACAAGAGGAATAGGGATAATAGTAATAGTAATAAGAATAATAATAACAGTTATAGCGATAATAATAGTAGTTATAATGATAAAGGCAAGAGTAATACGGACAGTAACAATAGAATAAGCATAATAATAACAGTTATAGCGATAATAATAATAGTAATAAGAATAATAATAACAGTTATAGCGATAATAATAATAGTTATAAGGAGAAAGACAAGAGGAATAGGGATAATAAAAATAGTGACAAGAATATTAGCACCAGTTATAGCGATAACAATAATAATTATAAGGATAATAATAATAGTTATAAGGAGAAAGACAAGAGGAATAGGTATAATATAATAGTAACAAGAATAATAATAACAGTTATAGCGATAATAATAATAGTAATAAGGATAATAATAACAGTTATAGCGATAATAATAATAGTAATAACAATAATAATAACCGTTATAGCGATAATAATATTAGTAATAAGGATAATAATAATAGTTAAAAGGATAAAGACAAGAGTAATAGGGATAGTAACAATAAAATTCCCATAATAATAACAGTTATAGCGATAATAATAATAGTAATAACAATAATAATAACCGTTATAGCGATAATAATAACAGTAATAAGGATAATAATAATAGTTATAAGGATAAAGACAAGGGCAATAGGGATAATAATAATAGTAATAAGAATAACAATAACAGTTATCAGCGATAATAATAATAGTTATAAGGATAAAGACAAGAGTAATACGGATAGTAACAATAGAATAAGGATAATAATAACAGTTATTGCGATAATAATAGTAGTAATAACAATAATAATAACAGTTGCAGCGATAATAATAATAGTAAAAAGGATTAATAATAATAGTTATATGGATAAAGACAAGAGTAATACGGATAGTAACAATAGTAATAAGAATAATAATAACAGTTATAGCGATAATAATAATACTAACAAGAATAATAATAACTGTTATAGCGATAATAATAATAGCCATAAGGATAATGATAATAGTTATAAGGATAAAGACAAGAGTAATAGAGATAGTAACAATAGAATCAGCATAATAATAACAGTTATAGCGATAATAATAATAGTAATAAGGATAATAATAACAGTAATAGCGATAATAATAATAGTAATAAGGATAATAATAATAGTTATAAGGATAAAGACAAGAGTAGTAGAGATAGTAACAATAGAATAGGCATAATAATAACAGTTTATAGCGATAATAATAGTAGTAATAACAATAATAATAACAGTTGTAGCGATAATAATAATAGTAAAAAGGATTAATAATAATAGTTATATGGATAAAGACAAGAGTAATACGGATAGTAACAATAGTAATAAGAATAATAATAACAGTTATAGCGATAATAATAATAGTAACAAGAATAATAATAACAGCTATAGCGATAATAATAATAATAATAAGGATAATAATAATAGTTATAAGGATAAAGACAAGAGTAATAGGGATAGTAACAATAGAATAAGCATAATAATAACAGTTATAGCGATAATAATAATAGTAATAAGAATAATAATAACAGTTATTGGCGATAATAATAATACTTATAAGGATAAAGACAAGAGTAATACGGATAGTAACAATAGAATAAGGATAATAATAACAGTTATAGCGATAATAATAATAGTAATAACAATAATAATAACCGTTATAGCGATAATAATAATAGTAATAAGGATTAATAATAATAGTTATATGGATAAAGACAAGAGTAATACGGATAGTAACAATAGTAATAATAATAAATATAATAACAGTTATAGCGATAATAATAATAGTAACAAGAATAATAATGACAGTTATAGCGATAATAATAATAATAATAATAAGGATAATAATAATAGTTATAAGGATAAAGACAAGAGGAATACGGTTAATAGTAATAGTAATAAGAATAGTAATAACAGTTATAGCGATAATAATAATAATAATAAGGATAATAATAATAGTTATAAGGAGAAAGACAAGAGGACTAGGGATAATAATAATAGTAACAAGAATAATAATAGCAGTTATAGCGATAATAATAAAAGTTATAAGGAGAAAGACAAGAGGAATAGGGATAATAATAATAGTAACAAGAATAATAACAACAGTTATAGCGATAATAATAATAATAATAAGGATAATAATAATAGTTAGAAGGAGAAAGACAAAAGGAATAGGGATAGTAATAATAGTAACAAGAATAATAATAACAGTTATAGCGATAATAATAATAGTAATAAGGATAATAATAACAGTTCTGGCGATAATAATAATAATAATAAGGATAATAATAATAGTTATAAGGATAAAGACAAGAGGAATAGGGACAGTAATAATAGTAACAAGAATAATAATAACAGTTATAGCGATAATAATAGTAGTAATAAGGATAATAATAATAGTTATAAGGATAAAGACAAGAGTAATAGGGATTGTAACAATAAAATAACCATAATAATAACAGTTATAGCGATAATAATAATAGTAATAAGGATAATAATAATAGTTATAAGGATAAAGACAAGGGCAATAGGGATAATAATAATAGTAATAAGAATAACAATAACAGTTATTAGCGATAATAATAATAGTTATAAGGATAAAGACAAGAGTAATACGGATAGTAACAATAGAATAAGGATAATAATAACAGTTATAGCGATAATAATAGTAGTAATAACAATAATAATAACAGTTGTAGCGATAATAATAATAGTTCAAAGGATTAATAATAATAGTTATATGGATAAAGACAAGAGTACTACGGATAGTAACAATAGTAAGAAGAATAATAATAATAGTTATAGCGATAATAATAATAGTAACAAGAATAATAATAACAGTTATAGCGATAATAATAATAATAATAAGGATAATAATAATAGTTATATGGATAAAGACAAGAGTAATAGGGATAATAATAATAGTAACAAGAATAATAATAACAGTTATAGCGATAATAATAATAGTGTTAAGGATAAAGGCAAGAGTAATACGGACAGTAATAATAGTAACAAGAATAATAATAACAGTTATAGCGATAATAATAATAGTAATAAGGATAATAATAATAGTTATAAGGATAAAGACAAGAGTAATAGGGATAGTAACAATAAAATAACCATAATAATAACAGTTATATCGATAATAATAATAGTATTAGGGATAATAATAACAGTTATAGCGATAATAATAATAGTGACAAGAACAATAATAACAGTTATAGCGATAATAATAATATTATTAAGGATAAAGGCAAGAGTAATACGGACAGTAATAATAGTAACAAGAATAATAATAACAGTTATAGCGATAATAATAACAGTAATAAGGATAATAATAATAGTTATAAGGATAAAGACAAGAGTAATAGGGATAGTAACAATAAAATAACCATAATAATAACAGTTATAGCGATAATAATAATAGTAACAAGAACAATAATAACAGTTATAGCGATAATAATAATAGTAATAAGAATAATAATAACAGTTATAGCGATAATAATAATAGTAATAAGGATAATAATAATAGTTATAGGGATAAAGACAAGGGCAATAGGGATAATAATAATAGTAATAAGAATAATAATAACAGTTAAAGCGACAATAATAATAATAATAAGGATAATAATAATAGTTATAAGGAGAAAGACAAGAGTAATAGGGATAATAATAATAGTAACAAGAATAATAATAACAGTTATAGCGGTAATAATAATAATAATAAGGATAATAATAATAGTCATAAGGAGAAAGACAAGAGGAATAGGGATAATGGTAATTGTAATAAGAATAATAATAACAGTTATAGCGATAATAATAATAGTTATAATGATAAAGGCAAGAGTAATACGGCTAGTAACAATAGAATAAACATAATAATAACAGTTATAGCGATAATAATAATAATAATAAGGATAATAATAATAGTTATAAGGAGAAAGACAAGAGGACTAGGGATAATAATAATAGTAACAAGAATAATAATAACAGTTATAGCGATAATAATAAAAGTTATAAGGAGAAAGACAAGAGGAGTAGGGATAATAATAATAGTAACAAGAATAATAACAACAGTTATAGCGATAATAATAATAATAGTAAGAATAATAATAATAGTTAGAAGGAGAAAGACAAAAGGAATAGGGATAGTCATAATAGTAACAAGAATAATAATAACAGTTATAGCGGTAATAATAATAGTAACAAGAATAATAATAACAGTTATAGCGATAATGATAATAGTAATAAGGATAATAATAATAGTTATAAGGATATAGACAGGAGTAATAGGGATAGTAACAATAGAATAAGCATAATGTAACAGTTATAGCGATAATAATAATAGTAATAAGGATAATAATAACAGTTCTGGCGATAATAATAATAATAATAAGGATAATAATAATAGTTATAAGGATAAAGACAAGAAGAATAGGGACAGTAATAATAGTAACAAGAATAATAATAACAGTTATAGCGATAATAATAGTAGTAATAAGGATAATAATAATAGTTAAAAGGATAAAGACAAGAGTAATAGGGATAGTAACAATAAAATTCCCATAATAATAACAGTTATAGCGATAATAATAATAGTAATAACAATAATAATAACCGTTATAGCGATAATAATAACAGTAATAAGGATAATAATAATAGTTATAAGGATAAAGACAAGGGCAATAGGGATAATAATAATAGTAATAAGAATAACAATAACAGTTATCAGCGATAATAATAATAGTTATAAGGATAAAGACAAGAGTAATACGGATAGTAACAATAGAATAAGGATAATAATAACAGTTATTGCGATAATAATAGTAGTAATAACAATAATAATAACAGTTGCAGCGATAATAATAATAGTAAAAAGGATTAATAATAATAGTTATATGGATAAAGACAAGAGTAATACGGATAGTAACAATAGTAATAAGAATAATAATAACAGTTATAGCGATAATAATAATACTAACAAGAATAATAATAACTGTTATAGCGATAATAATAATAGCCATAAGGATAATGATAATAGTTATAAGGATAAAGACAAGAGTAATAGAGATAGTAACAATAGAATCAGCATAATAATAACAGTTATAGCGATAATAATAATAGTAATAAGGATAATAATAACAGTAATAGCGATAATAATAATAGTAATAAGGATAATAATAATAGTTATAAGGATAAAGACAAGAGTAGTAGAGATAGTAACAATAGAATAGGCATAATAATAACAGTTTATAGCGATAATAATAGTAGTAATAACAATAATAATAACAGTTGTAGCGATAATAATAATAGTAAAAAGGATTAATAATAATAGTTATATGGATAAAGACAAGAGTAATACGGATAGTAACAATAGTAATAAGAATAATAATAACAGTTATAGCGATAATAATAATAGTAACAAGAATAATAATAACAGCTATAGCGATAATAATAATAATAATAAGGATAATAATAATAGTTATAAGGATAAAGACAAGAGTAATAGGGATAGTAACAATAGAATAAGCATAATAATAACAGTTATAGCGATAATAATAATAGTAATAAGAATAATAATAACAGTTATTGGCGATAATAATAATACTTATAAGGATAAAGACAAGAGTAATACGGATAGTAACAATAGAATAAGGATAATAATAACAGTTATAGCGATAATAATAATAGTAATAACAATAATAATAACCGTTATAGCGATAATAATAATAGTAATAAGGATTAATAATAATAGTTATATGGATAAAGACAAGAGTAATACGGATAGTAACAATAGTAATAATAATAAATATAATAACAGTTATAGCGATAATAATAATAGTAACAAGAATAATAATGACAGTTATAGCGATAATAATAATAATAATAATAAGGATAATAATAATAGTTATAAGGATAAAGACAAGAGGAATACGGTTAATAGTAATAGTAATAAGAATAGTAATAACAGTTATAGCGATAATAATAATAATAATAAGGATAATAATAATAGTTATAAGGAGAAAGACAAGAGGACTAGGGATAATAATAATAGTAACAAGAATAATAATAGCAGTTATAGCGATAATAATAAAAGTTATAAGGAGAAAGACAAGAGGAATAGGGATAATAATAATAGTAACAAGAATAATAACAACAGTTATAGCGATAATAATAATAATAATAAGGATAATAATAATAGTTAGAAGGAGAAAGACAAAAGGAATAGGGATAGTAATAATAGTAACAAGAATAATAATAACAGTTATAGCGATAATAATAATAGTAATAAGGATAATAATAACAGTTCTGGCGATAATAATAATAATAATAAGGATAATAATAATAGTTATAAGGATAAAGACAAGAGGAATAGGGACAGTAATAATAGTAACAAGAATAATAATAACAGTTATAGCGATAATAATAGTAGTAATAAGGATAATAATAATAGTTATAAGGATAAAGACAAGAGTAATAGGGATTGTAACAATAAAATAACCATAATAATAACAGTTATAGCGATAATAATAATAGTAATAAGGATAATAATAATAGTTATAAGGATAAAGACAAGGGCAATAGGGATAATAATAATAGTAATAAGAATAACAATAACAGTTATTAGCGATAATAATAATAGTTATAAGGATAAAGACAAGAGTAATACGGATAGTAACAATAGAATAAGGATAATAATAACAGTTATAGCGATAATAATAGTAGTAATAACAATAATAATAACAGTTGTAGCGATAATAATAATAGTTCAAAGGATTAATAATAATAGTTATATGGATAAAGACAAGAGTACTACGGATAGTAACAATAGTAAGAAGAATAATAATAATAGTTATAGCGATAATAATAATAGTAACAAGAATAATAATAACAGTTATAGCGATAATAATAATAATAATAAGGATAATAATAATAGTTATATGGATAAAGACAAGAGTAATAGGGATAATAATAATAGTAACAAGAATAATAATAACAGTTATAGCGATAATAATAATAGTGTTAAGGATAAAGGCAAGAGTAATACGGACAGTAATAATAGTAACAAGAATAATAATAACAGTTATAGCGATAATAATAATAGTAATAAGGATAATAATAATAGTTATAAGGATAAAGACAAGAGTAATAGGGATAGTAACAATAAAATAACCATAATAATAACAGTTATATCGATAATAATAATAGTATTAGGGATAATAATAACAGTTATAGCGATAATAATAATAGTGACAAGAACAATAATAACAGTTATAGCGATAATAATAATATTATTAAGGATAAAGGCAAGAGTAATACGGACAGTAATAATAGTAACAAGAATAATAATAACAGTTATAGCGATAATAATAACAGTAATAAGGATAATAATAATAGTTATAAGGATAAAGACAAGAGTAATAGGGATAGTAACAATAAAATAACCATAATAATAACAGTTATAGCGATAATAATAATAGTAACAAGAACAATAATAACAGTTATAGCGATAATAATAATAGTAATAAGAATAATAATAACAGTTATAGCGATAATAATAATAGTAATAAGGATAATAATAATAGTTATAGGGATAAAGACAAGGGCAATAGGGATAATAATAATAGTAATAAGAATAATAATAACAGTTAAAGCGACAATAATAATAATAATAAGGATAATAATAATAGTTATAAGGAGAAAGACAAGAGTAATAGGGATAATAATAATAGTAACAAGAATAATAATAACAGTTATAGCGGTAATAATAATAATAATAAGGATAATAATAATAGTCATAAGGAGAAAGACAAGAGGAATAGGGATAATGGTAATTGTAATAAGAATAATAATAACAGTTATAGCGATAATAATAATAGTTATAATGATAAAGGCAAGAGTAATACGGCTAGTAACAATAGAATAAACATAATAATAACAGTTATAGCGATAATAATAATAATAATAAGGATAATAATAATAGTTATAAGGAGAAAGACAAGAGGACTAGGGATAATAATAATAGTAACAAGAATAATAATAACAGTTATAGCGATAATAATAAAAGTTATAAGGAGAAAGACAAGAGGAGTAGGGATAATAATAATAGTAACAAGAATAATAACAACAGTTATAGCGATAATAATAATAATAGTAAGAATAATAATAATAGTTAGAAGGAGAAAGACAAAAGGAATAGGGATAGTCATAATAGTAACAAGAATAATAATAACAGTTATAGCGGTAATAATAATAGTAACAAGAATAATAATAACAGTTATAGCGATAATGATAATAGTAATAAGGATAATAATAATAGTTATAAGGATATAGACAGGAGTAATAGGGATAGTAACAATAGAATAAGCATAATGTAACAGTTATAGCGATAATAATAATAGTAATAAGGATAATAATAACAGTTCTGGCGATAATAATAATAATAATAAGGATAATAATAATAGTTATAAGGATAAAGACAAGAAGAATAGGGACAGTAATAATAGTAACAAGAATAATAATAACAGTTATAGCGATAATAATAGTAGTAATAAGGATAATAATAATAGTTATAAGGATAAAGACAAGAGTAATAGGGATTGTAACAATAAAATAACCATAATAATAACAGTTATAGCGATCATAATAATAGTATTAAGGATAATAATAACAGTTATAGCGATAATAATAATAGTAATAAGGATAATAATAATAGTTATAAGGATAAAGACAAGGGCAATAGGGATAATATTAATAGTAATAAGAATAACAATAACAGTTATCAGCGATAATAATAATAGTTATAAGGATAAAGACAAGAGTAATACGGATAGTAACAATAGAATAAGGATAATAATAACAGTTATTGCGATAATAATAGTAGTAATAACAATAATAATAACAGTTGCAGCGATAATAATAATAGTAAAAAGGATTAATAATAATAGTTATATGGATAAAGACAAGAGTAATACGGATAGTAACAATAGTAATAAGAATAATAATAACAGTTATAGCGATAATAATAATACTAACAAGAATAATAATAACAGTTATAGCGATAATAATAATAGCCATAAGGATAATGATAATAGTTATAAGGATAAAGACAAGAGTAATAGAGATAGTAACAATAGAATCAGCATAATAATAACAGTTATAGCGATAATAATAATAGTAATAAGGATAATAATAACAGTTATAGCGATAATAATAATAGTAATAAGGATAATAATAATAGTTATAAGGATAAAGACAAGAGTAGTAGAGATAGTAACAATAGAATAGGCATAATAATAACAGTTTATAGCGACAATAATAATAGTAATAAGGATAATAATAACAGTTATAGCGAAAATAATAATAATAATAAGGATAATAATAATAGTTATAAGGTGAAATACAAGAGGAATAGGGATAATAGTAATAGTAATAAGAATAATAATAACAGTTATAGCGATAATAATAGTAGTTATAATGATAAAGGCAAGAGTAATACGGACAGTAACAATAGAATAAGCATAATAATAACAGTTATAGCGATAATAATAATAGTAATAAGAATAATAATAACAGTTATAGCGATAATAATAATAGTTATAAGGAGAAAGACAAGAGGAATAGGGATAATAAAAATAGTGACAAGAATATTAGCACCAGTTATAGCGATAACAATAATAATTATAAGGATAATAATAATAGTTATAAGGAGAAAGACAAGAGGAATAGGTATAATATAATAGTAACAAGAATAATAATAACAGTTATAGCGATAATAATAATAGTATTAAGGATAAAGGCAAGAGTAATACGGACAGTAATAATAGTAACAAGAATAATAATAACAGTTATAGCGATAATAATAATAGTATTAAGGATAATAATAACAGTTATAGCGATAATAATAATAGCCATAAGGATAATGATAATAGTTATAAGGATAAAGACAAGAGTAATAGAGATAGTAACAATAGAATCAGCATAATAATAACAGTTATAGCGATAATAATAATAGTAATAAGGATAATAATAACAGTTATAGCGATAATAATAATAGTAATAAGGATAATAATAATAGTTATAAGGATAAAGACAAGACAGTAGAGATAGTAACAATAGAATAGGCATAATAATAACAGTTTATAGCGATAATAATAATAGTAATAAGGATAATAATAACAGTTATAGCGAAAATAATAATAATAATAAGGATAATAATAATAGTTATAAGGTTAAATACAAGAGGAATAGGGATAATAGTAATAGTCATAAGAATAATAATAACAGTTATAACGATAATAATAGTAGTTATAATGATAAAGGCAAGAGTAATACGGATAGTAAAAATAGAATAAACATAATAATACCAGTTATAGCGATAATAATAATAGTAATAAGGATAATAATAACAGTTATAGCGATAATAATAATAATAATAATAAGGATAATAATAATAGTTATAAGGATAAAGACAAGAGGAATACGGTTAATAGTAATAGTAATAAGAATAATAATAACAGTTATAGCGATAATAATAATAGTTATAATGATAAAGGCAAGAGTAATACGGCTAGTAACAATAGAATAAACATAATAATAACAGTTATAGCGATAATAATAATAGTAATAAGGATAATAATAACAGTTATAGCGATAATAATAATAATAGTAATAAGGATAATAATAATAGTTATAAGGATAAAGACAAGAGTAGTAGAGATAGTAACAATAGAATAGGCATAATAATAACAGTTTATAGCGACAATAATAATAGTAATAAGGATAATAATAACAGTTATAGCGAAAATAATAATAATAATAAGGATAATAATAATAGTTATAAGGTTAAATACAAGAGGAATAGGGATAATAGTAATAGTAATAAGAATAATAATAACAGTTATAGCGATAATAATAATAGTAATAAGGATAATAATAATAGTTATAAGGATAAAGACAAGAGTAGTAGAGATAGTAACAATGGAATAGGCATAATAATAACAGTTTATAGCGATAATAATAATAGTAATAAGGATAATAATAACAGTTATAGCGAAAATAATAATAATAATAAGGATAATAATAATAGTTATAAGGATAAAGACAAGAGTAATACGGATAGTAACAATAGAATAAGGATAATAATAACAGTTATAGCGATAATAATAATAGTTATAATGATAAAGGCAAGAGTAATACGGCTAGTAACAATAGAATAAACATAATAATAACAGTTATAGCGATAATAATAATAGTAATAAGGATAATAATAACAGTTATAGCGATAATAATAATAATAATAATAAGGATAATAATAATAGTTATAAGGATAAAGACAAGAGGAATACGGTTAATAGTAATAGTAATAAGAATAATAATAACAGTTATAGCGATAATAATAATAATAATAAGGATAATAATAATAGTTATAAGGAGAAAGACAAGAGGACTAGGGATAATAATAATAGTAACAAGAATAATAATAACAGTTATAGCGATAATAATAAAAGTTATAAGGAGAAAGACAAGAGGAATAGGGATAATAATAATAGTAACAAGAATAATAACAACAGTTATAGCGATAATAATAGTAGTAATAAGGATAATAATAATAGTTATAAGGATATAGACAAGAGTAATAGGGATTGTAACAATAAAATAACCATAATAATAACAGTTATAGCGATAATAATAATAGTATTAAGGATAATAATAACAGTTATAGCGATAATAATAATAGTAATAAGGATAATAATAATAGTTATAAGGATAAAGACAAGGGCAATAGGGATAATAATAATAGTAATAAGAATAACAATAACAGTGATCAGCGATAATAATAATAGTTATAAGGATAAAGACAAGAGTAATACGGATAGTAACAATAGAATAAGGATAATAATAACAGTTATAGCGATAATAATAGTAGTAACAACAATAATAATAACAGTTGTAGCGATAATAATAATAGTAAAAAGGATTAATAATAATAGTTATATGGATAAAGACAAGAGTAAGACGGATAGTAACAATAGTAATAAGAATAATAATAACAGTTATAGCGATAATAATAATACTAACAAGAATAATAATAACAGTTATAGCGATAATAATAATAGCCATAAGGATAATGATAATAGTTATAAGGATAAAGACAAGAGTAATAGAGATAGTAACAATAGAATCAGCATAATAATAACAGTTATAGCGATAATAATAATAGTAATAAGGATAATAATAACAGTTATAGCGATAATAATAATAGTAATAAGGATAATAATAATAGTTATAAGGATAAAGACAAGAGTAGTAGAGATAGTAACAATAGAATAGGCATAATAATAACAGTTTATAGCGACAATAATAATAGTAATAAGGATAATAATAACAGTTATAGCGAAAATAATAATAATAATAAGGATAATAATAATAGTTATATGGTTAAATACAAGAGGAATAGGGATAATAGTAATAGTAATAAGAATAATAATAACAGTTATAGCGATAATAATAGTAGTTATAATGATAAAGGCAAGAGTAATACGGATAGTAACAATAGAATAAGCATAATAATAACAGTTATAGCGATAATAATAATAGTAATAAGAATAATAATAACAGTTATAGCGATAATAATAATAGTTATAAGGAGAAAGACAAGAGGAATAGGGATAATAAAAATAGTGACAAGAATATTAGCACCAGTTATAGCGATAACAATAATAATTATAAGGATAATAATAATAGTTATAAGGAGAAAGACAAGAGGAATAGGTATAATATAATAGTAACAAGAATAATAATAACAGTTATAGCGATAATAATAATAGTATTAAGGATAAAGGCAAGAGTAATACGGACAGTAATAATAGTAACAAGAATAATAATAACAGTTATAGCGATAATAATAATAGTAATAAGGATAATAATAATAGTTATAAGGATAAAGACAAGAGTAATAGGGATAGTAACAATAGAATAACCATAATAATAACAGTTTATAGCGACAATAATAATAGTAATAAGGATAATAATAACAGTTATAGCGAAAATAATAATAATAATAAGGATAATAATAATAGTTATATGGTTAAATACAAGAGGAATAGGGATAATAGTAATAGTAATAAGAATAATAATAACAGTTATAGCGATAATAATAGTAGTTATAATGATAAAGGCAAGAGTAATACGGATAGTAACAATAGAATAAGCATAATAATAACAGTTATAGCGATAATAATAATAGTAATAAGAATAATAATAACAGTTATAGCGATAATAATAATAGTTATAAGGAGAAAGACAAGAGGAATAGGGATAATAAAAATAGTGACAAGAATATTAGCACCAGTTATAGCGATAACAATAATAATTATAAGGATAATAATAATAGTTATAAGGAGAAAGACAAGAGGAATAGGTATAATATAATAGTAACAAGAATAATAATAACAGTTATAGCGATAATAATAATAGTATTAAGGATAAAGGCAAGAGTAATACGGACAGTAATAATAGTAACAAGAATAATAATAACAGTTATAGCGATAATAATAATAGTAATAAGGATAATAATAATAGTTATAAGGATAAAGACAAGAGTAATAGGGATAGTAACAATAGAATAACCATAATAATAACAGTTATAGCGATAATAATAATAGTATTAAGGATAATAATAACAGTTATAGCGATAATAATAATAGCCATAAGGATAATGATAATAGTTATAAGGATAAAGACAAGAGTAATAGAGATAGTAACAATAGAATCAGCATAATAATAACAGTTATAGCGATAATAATAATAGTAATAAGGATAATAATAACAGTTATAGCGATAATAATAATAGTAATAAGGATAATAATAACAGTTATAGCGAAAATAATAATAATAATAAGGATAATAATAATAGTTATAAGGTTAAATACAAGAGGAATAGGGATAATAGTAATAGTCATAAGAATAATAATAACAGTTATAGCGATAATAATAGTAGTTATAATGATAAAGGCAAGAGTAATACGGATAGTAAAAATAGAATAAACATAATAATACCAGTTATAGCGATAATAATAATAGTAATAAGGATAATAATAACAGTCATAGCGATAATAATAATAATAATAAGGATAATAATAATAGTTATAAGGATAAAGACAAGAGGAATAGGGATAATGGTAATAGCAATAAGAATAATAATAACAGTTATAGCGATAATAATAATAATAATAAGGATAATAATAATAATCATAAGGTGAAAGACAAGAGGAATAGGGATAATAGTAATTGTAATAAGAATAATAATAACAGTTATAGCGATAATAATAATAGTTATAATGATAAAGGCAAGAGTAATACGGCTAGTAACAATAGAATAAACATAATAATAACAGTTATAGCGATAATAATAATAGTAATAAGGATAATAATAACAGTTATAGCGATAATAATAATAATAATAATAAGGATAATAATAATAGTTATAAGGATAAAGACAAGAGGAATACGGTTAATAGTAATAGTAATAAGAATAATAATAACAGTTATAGCGATAATAATAATAATAATAAGGATAATAATAATAGTTATAAGGAGAAAGACAAGAGGACTAGGGATAATAATAATAGTAACAAGAATAATAATAACAGTTATAGCGATAATAATAAAAGTTATAAGGAGAAAGACAAGAGGAATAGGGATAATAATAATAGTAACAAGAATAATAACAACAGTTATAGCGATAATAATAATAATAATAAGGATAATAATAATAGTTAGAAGGAGAAAGACAATAGGAATAGGGATAGTAATAATAGTAACAAGAATAATAATAACAGTTATAGCGGTAATAATAATAGTAACAAGAATAATAATAACAGTTATAGCGATAATGATAATACTAATAAGGATAATAATAATAGTTATAAGGATATAGACAAGAGTAATAGGGATAGTAACAATAGAATAAGCATAATGTAACAGTTATAGCGATAATAATAATAGTAATAAGGATAATAATAACAGTTCTGGCGATAATAATAATAATAATAAGGATAATAATAATAGTTATAAGGATAAAGACAAGAAGAATAGGGACAATAATAATAGTAACAAGAATAATAATAACAGTTATAGCGATAATAATAGTAGTAATAAGGATAATAATAATAGTTATAAGGATAAAGACAAGAGTAATAGGGATTGTAACAATAAAATAACCATAATAATAACAGTTATAGCGATAATAATAATAGTAATAAGGATAATAATTACAGTTCTGGCGATAATAATAATAGTAATAAGGATAATAATAATAGTTATAAGGATAAAGACAAGGGCAATAGGGATAATAATAATAGTAATAAGAATAACAATAACAGTTATTAGCAATAATAATAATAGTTATGAGGATAAAGACAAGAGTAATACGGATAGTAACAATAGAATAAGGATAATAATAACAGTTATAGCGATAATAATAATAGTTATAATGATAAAGGCAAGAGTAATACGGCTAGTAACAATAGAATAAACATAATAATAACAGTTATAGCGATAATAATAATAGTAATAAGGATAATAATAACAGTTATAGCGATAATAATAATAATAATAATAAGGATAATAATAATAGTTATAAGGATAAAGACAAGAGGAATACGGTTAATAGTAATAGTAATAAGAATAATAATAACAGTTATAGCGATAATAATAATAATAATAAGGATAATAATAATAGTTATAAGGAGAAAGACAAGAGGACTAGGGATAATAATAATAGTAACAAGAATAATAATAACAGTTATAGCGATAATAATAAAAGTTATAAGGAGAAAGACAAGAGGAATAGGGATAATAATAATAGTAACAAGAATAATAACAACAGTTATAGCGATAATAATAATAATAATAAGGATAATAATAATAGTTAGAAGGAGAAAGACAATAGGAATAGGGATAGTAATAATAGTAACAAGAATAATAATAACAGTTATAGCGGTAATAATAATAGTAACAAGAATAATAATAACAGTTATAGCGATAATGATAATACTAATAAGGATAATAATAATAGTTATAAGGATATAGACAAGAGTAATAGGGATAGTAACAATAGAATAAGCATAATGTAACAGTTATAGCGATAATAATAATAGTAATAAGGATAATAATAACAGTTCTGGCGATAATAATAATAATAATAAGGATAATAATAATAGTTATAAGGATAAAGACAAGAAGAATAGGGACAATAATAATAGTAACAAGAATAATAATAACAGTTATAGCGATAATAATAGTAGTAATAAGGATAATAATAATAGTTATAAGGATAAAGACAAGAGTAATAGGGATTGTAACAATAAAATAACCATAATAATAACAGTTATAGCGATAATAATAATAGTAATAAGGATAATAATTACAGTTCTGGCGATAATAATAATAGTAATAAGGATAATAATAATAGTTATAAGGATAAAGACAAGGGCAATAGGGATAATAATAATAGTAATAAGAATAACAATAACAGTTATTAGCAATAATAATAATAGTTATGAGGATAAAGACAAGAGTAATACGGATAGTAACAATAGAATAAGGATAATAATAACAGTTATAGCGATAATAATAATAGTTATAATGATAAAGGCAAGAGTAATACGGCTAGTAACAATAGAATAAACATAATAATAACAGTTATAGCGATAATAATAATAGTAATAAGGATAATAATAACAGTTATAGCGATAATAATAATAATAATAATAAGGATAATAATAATAGTTATAAGGATAAAGACAAGAGGAATACGGTTAATAGTAATAGTAATAAGAATAATAATAACAGTTATAGCGATAATAATAATAATAATAAGGATAATAATAATAGTTATAAGGAGAAAGACAAGAGGACTAGGGATAATAATAATAGTAACAAGAATAATAATAACAGTTATAGCGATAATAATAAAAGTTATAAGGAGAAAGACAAGAGGAATAGGGATAATAATAATAGTAACAAGAATAATAACAACAGTTATAGCGATAATAATAGTAGTAATAACAATAATAATAACAGTTGTAGCGATAATAATAATAGTAAAAAGGATTAATAATAATAGTTATATGGATAAAGACAAGAGTAAGACGGATAGTAACAATAGTAATAAGAATAATAATAACAGTTATAGCGATAATAATAATACTAACAAGAATAATAATAACAGTTATAGCGATAATAATAGTAGTTATAATGATAAAGGCAAGAGTAATACGGATAGTAAAAATAGAATAAACATAATAATACCAGTTATAGCGATAATAATAATAGTAATAAGGATAATAATAACAGTCATAGCGATAATAATAATAATAATAAGGATAATAATAATAGTTATAAGGATAAAGACAAGAGGAATAGGATAATGGTAATAGCAATAAGAATAATAATAACAGTTATAGCGATAATAATAATAATAATAAGGATAATAATAATAATCATAAGGAGAAAGACAAGAGGAATAGAGATAATAGTAATTGTAATAAGAATAATAATAACAGTTATAGCGATAATAATAATAGTTATAATGATAAAGGCAAGAGTAATACGGCTAGTAACAATAGAATAAACATAATAATAACAGTTATAGCGATAATAATAATAGTAATAAGGATAATAATAACAGCTATAGCGATAATAATAATAATAATAATAATAGTTATAAGGATAAAGACAAGAGGAATACGGTTAATAGTAATAGTAATAAGAATAATAATAACAGTTATAGCGATAATAACAATAATAATAAGGATAATAATAATAGTTATAAGGAGAAAGACAAGAGGACTAGGGATAATAATAATAGTAACAAGAATAATAATAACAGTTATAGCAATAATAATAGAAGTTATAAGGAGAAAGACAAGAGGAATAGGGATAATAATAATAGTAACAAGAATAATAACAACAGTTATAGCGATAATAATAATAATAATAAGGATAATAATAATAGTTAGAAGGAGAAAGACAAAAGGAGTAGGGATAGTAATAATAGTAACAAGAATAATAATAACAGTTATAGCGGTAATAATAATAGTAACAAGAATAATAATAACAGTTATAGCGATAATGATAATACTAATAAGGATAATAATAATAGTTATAAGGATATAGACAAGAGTAATAGGGATAGTAACAATAGAATAAGCATAATGTAACAGTTATAGCGATAATAATAATAGTAATAAGGATAATAATAACAGTTCTGGCGATAATAATAATAATAATAAGGATAATAATAATAGTTATAAGGATAAAGACAAGAAGAATAGGGACAGTAATAATAGTAACAAGAATAATAATAACAGTTATAGCGATAATAATAGTAGTAATAAGGATAATAATAATAGTTATAAGGATAAAGACAAGAGTAATAGGGATTGTAACAATAAAATAACCATAATAATAACAGTTATAGCGATAATAATAATAGTATTATGGATAATAATAACAGTTATAGCGATAATAATAATAGTAATAAGGATAATAATAATAATTATAAGGATAAAGACAAGGGCAATAGGGATAATAATAATAGTAATATGAATAACAATAACAGTTATAGCGATAATAATAATAGCCATAAGGATAATGATAATAGTTATAAGGATAAACACAAGAGTAATAGAGATAGTAACAATAGAATCAGCATAATAATAACAGTTACAGCGATAATAATAATAGTAATAAGGATAATAATAATAGTTATAAGGATAAAGACAAGAGTAGTAGATATAGTAACAATAGAATAGGCATAATAATAACAGTTTATAGCGATAATAATAATAGTAATAAGGATAATAATAACAGGCATAGCGATAATAATAATAATAATAAGGATAATAATAATAGTCATAAGGATAAAGACAAGAGGAATAGGGATAATAGTAATTGTAATAAGAATAATAATAACAGTTATAGCGATAATAATAATAGTAATAACAATAATAATGACCGTTATAGCGATAATAATAATAATAATAAGGATAATAATAATAGTTATAAGGATAAAGACAAGAGTAATAGGGATAGTAACAATAAAATAACCATAATAATAACAGTTATAGCGATAATAATAATAGTATTAAGGATAATAATAACAGTTATAGCGATAATAATAATAGTAATAAGGATAATAATAATAGTTATAAGGATAAAGACAAGGGCAATAGGGATAATAATAATAGTAACAAGAATAACAATAACAGTTATTAGCGATAATAATAATAGTTATAAGGATAAAGACAAGAGTAATACGGATAGTAACAATAGAATAAGGATAATAATAACAGTTATAGCGATAATAATAGTAGTAATAACAATAATAATAACAGTTGTAGAGATAATAATAATAGTAAAAAGGATTAATAATAATAGTTATATGGATAAAGACAAGAGTAATACGGATAGTAACAATAGTAATAAGAATAATAATAACAGTTATAGCGATAATAATAATAGTAACAAGAATAATAATAACAGTTATAGCGATAATAATAATAATAATAAGGATAATAATAATAGTTATAAGGAGAAAGACAAGAGGAATAGGGATAATAATAATAGTAACAAGAATAATAGTAACAGTTATAGCGATAATAATATTAATAATAAGGATAATAATAATAGTTATAAGGAGAAAGACAAGAGTAATAGAGATAGTAACAAAAGAATAAGCATAATAATAACAGTTATAGCGATAATAATAATAGTAATAAGGATAATAATAACAGTTATAGCGATAATAATAATAATAATAAGGATAATAATAATAGTTATAATGATAAAGGCAAGAGTAATACTGATAGTAACAATAGAATAAGGATAATAATAACAGTTATAGCGATAATAATAATAGTAATAAGGATAATAATAACAGTTATAGCGATAATAATAATAGTTATAATGATAAAGGCAAGAGTAATACGGCTAGTAACAATAGAATAAACATAATAATAACAGTTATAGCGATAATAATAATAGTAATAAGGATAATAATAACAGTTATAGCGATAATAATAATAATAATAATAAGGATAATAATAATAGTTATAAGGAGAAAGACAAGAGGACTAGGGATAATAATAATAGTAACAAGAATAATAATAACAGTTATAGCGATAATAATAAAAGTTATAAGGAGAAAGACAAGAGGAATAGGGATAATAATAATAGTAACAAGAATAATAACAACAGTTATAGCGATAATAATAATAATAATAAGGATAATAATAATAGTTAGAAGGAGAAAGACAAAAGGAATAGGGATAGTAATAATAGTAACAAGAATAATAATAACAGTTATAGCGATAATAATAATAGTAATAAGGATAATAATAAGAGTTCTGGCGATAATAATAATAATAATAAGGATAATAATAATAGTTATAAGGATAAAGACAAGAGGAATAGGGACAGTAATAATAGTAACAAGAATAATAATAACAGTTATAGCGATAATAATAGTAGTAATAAGGATAATAATAATAGTTATAAGGATAAAGACAAGAGTAATAGGGATTGTAACAATAAAATAACCATAATAATAACAGTTATAGCGATAATAATAATAGTATTATGGATAATAATAACAGTTATAGCGATAATAATAATAGTAATAAGGATAATAATAATAATTATAAGGATAAAGACAAGGGCAATAGGGATAATAATAATAGTAATAAGAATAACAATAACAGTTATAGCGATAATAATAATAGCCATAAGGATAATGATAATAGTTATAAGGATAAAGACAAGAGTAATAGAGATAGTAACAATAGAATCAGCATAATAATAACAGTTACAGCGATAATAATAATAGTAATAAGGATAATAATAATAGTTATAAGGATAAAGACAAGAGTAGTAGAGATAGTAACAATAGAATAGGCATAATAATAACAGTTTATAGCGATAATAATAATAATAATAAGGATAATAATAATAGTCATAAGGATAAAGACAAGGGGAATAGGGATAATAGTAATTGTAATCAGAATAATAATAACAGTTATAGCGATAATAATAATAGTTATAATGATAAAGGCAAGAGTAATACGGCTAGTAACAATAGAATAAACATAATAATAACAGTTATAGCGATAATAATAATAGTAATAAGGATAATAATAACAGTTATAGCGATAATAATAATAATAATAATAAGGATAATAATAATAGTTATAAGGAGAAAGACAAGAGGACTAGGGATAATAATAATAGTAACAAGAATAATAATAACAGTTATAGCGATAATAATAAAAGTTATAAGGAGAAAGACAAGAGGAATAGGGATAATAATAATAGTAACAAGAATAATAACAACAGTTATAGCGATAATAATAATAATAATAAGGATAATAATAATAGTTAGAAGGAGAAAGACAAAAGGAATAGGGATAGTAATAATAGTAACAAGAATAATAATAACAGTTATAGCGATAATAATAATAGTAATAAGGATAATGATAACAGTTCTGGCGATAATAATAATAATAATAAGGATAATAATAATAGTTATAAGGATAAAGACAAGAGGAATAGGGACAGTAATAATAGTAACAAGAATAATAATAACAGTTATAGCGATAATAATAGTAGTAATAAGGATAATAATAATAGTTATAAGGATAAAGACAAGAGTAATAGGGATTGTAACAATAAAATAACCATAATAATAACAGTTATAGCGATAATAATAATAGTTATAAGGATAAAGACAAGGGGAATAGGAATAATAGTAATTGTAATCAGAATAATAATAACAGTTATAGCGATAATAATAATAGTTATAAGGATAAAGACAAGGGCAATAGGGATAATAATAATAGTAATAAGAATAACAATAACAGTTATTAGCGATAATAATAATAGTTATAAGGATAAAGACAAGAGTAATACGGATAGTAACAATAGAATAAGGATAATAATAACAGTTATAG
The DNA here is from genome assembly GCA_945859555.1 of Megachile ligniseca. Taxonomy (NCBI): domain Eukaryota; kingdom Metazoa; phylum Arthropoda; class Insecta; order Hymenoptera; family Megachilidae; genus Megachile; species Megachile ligniseca. The sequence goes on from CAMAOC010000093.1 coordinate 60,024, forward strand.
CGATAATAATAGTAGTAAAAACAATAATAATAACAGTTGTAGCGATAATAATAATAGTAAAAAGGATTAATAATAATAGTTATATGGATAAAGACAAGAGTAATACGGATAGTAACAATAGTAATAAGAATAATAATAACAGTTATAGCGATAATAATAATAGTAACAAGAATAATAATAACAGTTATAGCGATAATAATAATAATAATAAGGACAATAATAATAGTTATAATGATAACGGCAAGAGTACTACGGATAGTAACAATAGAATAAGCATAATAATAACAGTTATAGCGATAATAATAATAGTTATAAGGAGAAAGACAAGAGGAATAGGTATAATATAATAGTAACAAGAATAATAATAACAGTTATAGCGATAATAATAATAGTATTAAGGATAAAGGCAAGAGTAATACGGACAGTAATAATAGTAACAAGAATAATAATAACAGTTATAGCGATAATAATAATAGTAATAAGGATAATAATAATAGTTATAGGGATAAAGACAAGGGCAATAGGGATAATAATAATAGTAATAAGAATAATAATAACAGTTATAGCGGTAATAATAATAATAATAAGGATAATTATAATAGTTATAAGGAGAAAGACAAGAGGAATAGGGATAATAATAATAGTAACAAGAATAATAATAACAGTTATAGCGATAATAATAATAGCCATAAGGATAATGATAACAGTTATAGCGATAATAATAATAATAATAATAAGGATAATAATAATAGTTATAAGGATAAAGACAAGAGGAATACGGTTAATAGTAATAGTAATAAGAATAATAATAACAGTTATAGCGATAATAATAATAGCCATAAGGATAATGATAATAGTTATAAGGATAAAGACAAGAGTAATAGAGATAGTAACAATAGAATCAGCATAATAATAACAGTTATAGCGATAATAATAATAGTAATAAGGATAATAATAACAGTTATAGCGATAATAATAATAGTAATAAGGATAATAATAATAGTTATAAGGATAAAGACAAGAGTAGTAGAGATAGTAACAATAGAATAAACATAATAATACCAGTTATGGCGATAATAATAATAGTAATAAGGATAATAATAACAGTCATAGCGATAATAATAATAATAATAAGGATAATAATAATAGTTATAAGGATAAAGACAAGAGGAATAGGGATAATGGTAATAGTAATAAGAATAATAATAACAGTTATAGCGATAATAATAATAGTAATAAGAATAATAATAACAGTTATAGCGATAATAATAATAGTTATAAGGAGAAAGACAAGAGGAATAGGGATAATAAAAATAGTAACAAGAATATTAGCACCAGTTATGGCGATAATAATAATAATAATAAGGATAATAATAATAGTTATAAGGAGAAAGACAAGAGGACTAGGGATAATAATAAAAGTAACAAGAATAATAATAACAGTTATAGCGATAATAATAGTAGTAATAAGGATAATAATAATAGTTATAAGGATAAAGACAAGAGTAATAGGGATTGTAACAATAAAATAACCATAATAATAACAGTTATAGCAATAATAATAATAGCATTAAGGATAATAATAACAGTTATAGCGATAATAATAATAATAATAACAACGATAATAATAATAGTTATAAGGATAAAGACAAGAGGAATAGGGATAATAATAATAGTAACAAGAATAATAACAACAGTTATAGCGATAATAATAATAATAATAAGGATAATAATAATAGTTAGAAGGAGAAAGACAAAAGGAATAGGGATAGTAATAATAGTAACAAGAATAATAATAACAGTTATAGCGGTAATAATAATAGTAACAAGAATAATAATAACAGTTATAGCGATAATGATAATAGTAATAAGGATAATAATAATAGTTATAAGGATATAGACAAGAGTAATAGGGATAGTAACAATAGAATAAGCATAATAATAACAGTTATAGCGATAATAATAATAGTAATAAGGATAATAATAACAGTTCTGGCGATAATAATAATAATAATAAGGATAATAATAATAGTTATAAGGATAAAGACAAGAGGAATAGGGACAGTAATAATAGTAACAAGAATAATAATAACAGTTATAGCGATAATAATAGTAGTAATAAGGATAATAATAATAGTTATAAGGATAAAGACAAGAGTAATAGGGATTGTAACAATAAAATAACCATAATAATAACAGTTATAGCGATAATAATAATAGTATTAAGGATAATAATAACAGTTATAGCGATAATAATAATAGTAATAAGGATAATAATAATAGTTATAAGGATAAAGACAAGAGGAATACGGTTAATAGTAATAGTAATAAGAATAATAATAACAGTTATAGCGATAATAATAATAATAATAACGATAATAATAATAGTTATAAGGAGAAAGACAAGAGGACTAGGGATAATAATAATAGTAACAAGAATAATAATAACAGTTATAGCGATAATAATAAAAGTTATAAGGAGAAAGACAAGAGTAATAGGGATTGTAACAATAAAATAACCATAATAATAACAGTTCTAGCAATAATAATAATAGTATTAAGGATAATAATAACAGTTATAGCGGTAATAATAATAGTAACAAGAATAATAATAACAGTTATAGCGATAATGATAATAGTAATAAGGATAATAATAATAGTTATAAGGATAAAGACAAGAGGAATAGGAACAGTAATAATAGTAACAAGAATAATAATAACAGTTATAGCGATAATAATAGTAGTAATAAGGATAATAATAATAGTTATAAGGATAAAGACAAGAGTAATAGGGATTGTAACAATAAAATAACCATAATAATAACAGTTATAGCAATAATAATAATAGTATTAAGGATAATAATAACAGTTATAGCGGTAATAATAATAGTAACAAGAATAATAATAACAGTTATAGCGATAATGATAATAGTAATAAGGATAATAATAATAGTTATAAGGATATAGACAAGAGTAATAGGGATAGTAACAATAGAATAAGCATAATAATAACAGTTATAGCGATAATAATAATAGTAATAAGGATAATAATAACAGGCATAGCGATAATAATAATAATAATAAGGATAATAATAATAGTCATAAGGATAAAGACAAGAGGAATAGGGATAATAGTAATTGTAATAAGAATAATAATAACAGTTATAGCGATAATAATAATAGTTATAATGATAAAGGCAAGAGTAATACGGATAGTAACAATAGAATAAACATAATAATAACAGTTATAGCGATAATAATAATAGTAATAAGGATAATAATAACAGTTATAGCGATAATAATAATAATAATAATAAGGATAATAATAATAGTTATAAGGATAAAGACAAGAGGAATACGGTTAATAGTAATAGTAATAAGAATAATAATAACAGTTATAGCGATAATAATAATAATAATAAGGATAATAATAATAGTTATAAGGAGAAAGACAAGAGGACTAGGGATAATAATAATAGTAACAAGAATAATAATAACAGTTATAGCGATAATAATAAAAGTTATAAGGAGAAAGACAAGAGGAATAGGGATAATAATAATAGTAACAAGAATAATAACAACAGTTATAGCGATAATAATAATAATAATAAGGATAATAATAATAGTTAGAAGGAGAAAGACAAGAGGACTAGGGATAATAATAATAGTAACAAGAATAATAATAACAGTTATAGCGATAATAATAAAAGTTATAAGGAGAAAGACAAGAGGAATAGGGATAATAATAATAGTAACAAGAATAATAACAACAGTTATAGCGATAATAATAATAATAATAAGGATAATAATAATAGTTAGAAGGAGAAAGACAAAAGGAATAGGGATAGTAATAATAGTAACAAGAATAATAATAACAGTTATAGCGGTAATAATAATAGTAACAAGAATAATAATAATAGTTATAAGGATAAAGACAAGAGTAATAGGGATTGTAACAATAAAATAACCATAATAATAACAGTTATAGCGATAATAATAATAGTATTATGGATAATAATAACAGTTATAGCGATAATAATAATAGTAATAAGGATAATAACAACAGTTATAGCGATAATAATAATAATAATAAGGATAATAATAATAGTTATATGGATAAAGACAAGAGGAATAGGGACAGTAATAATAGTAACAAGAATAATAATAACAGTTATAGCGATAATAATAGTAGTAATAAGGATAATAATAATAGTTATAAGGATAAAGACAAGAGTAATAGGGATTGCAACAATAAAATAACCATAATAATAACAGTTATAGCGATAATAATAATAGTATTAAGGATAATAATAACAGTTATAGCGATAATAATAATAGTAATAAGGATAATAATAATAGTTATAAGGATAAAGACAAGAGTAATACGGATAGTAACAATAGTAATAAGAATAATAATAACAGTTATAGCGATAATAATAGTAGTAATAAGGATAATAATAATAGTTATAAGGATAAAGACAAGAGTAATAGGGATTGTAACAATAAAATAACCATAATAATAACAGTTATAGCGATAATAATAATAGTATTATGGATAATAATAACAGTTATAGCGATAATAATAATAGTAATAAGGATAATAATAATAGTTATAAGGATAAAGACAAGGGCAATAGGGATAATAATAATAGTAATAAGAATAACAATAACAGTTATAGCGATAATAATAATAGCCATAAGGATAATGATAATAGTTATAAGGATAAAGACAAGAGTAATAGAGATAGTAACAATAGAATCAGCATAATAATAACAGTTATAGCGATAATAATAATAATAATAAGGACAATAATAATAGTTATAAGGATAAAGACAAGAGGAATAGGGATAATAGTAATTGTAATAAGAATAATAATAACAGTTATAGCGATAATAATAATAGTTATAATGATAAAGGCAAGAGTAATACGGCTAGTAACAATAGAATAAACATAATAATAACAGTTATAGCGATAATAATAATAGAAATAAGGATAATAATAACAGTTATAGCGATAATAATAATAATAATAATAATAAGGATAATAATAATAGTTATAAGGATAAAGACAAGAGGAATACGGTTAATAGTAATAGTAATAAGGATAATAATAACAGTTCTGGCGATAATAATAATAATAATAAGGATAATAATAATAGTTATAAGGATAAAGACAAGAGGAATAGGGACAGTAATAAAAGTAACAAGAATAATAATAACAGTTATAGCGATAATAATAGTAGTAATAAGGATAATAATAATAGTTATAAGGATAAAGACAAGAGTAATAGGGATTGTAACAATAAAATAACCATAATAATAACAGTTATAGCAATAATAATAATAGTAATAAGGATAATAATAACAGTTCTGGCGATAATAATAATAATAATAAGGATAATAATAATAGTTATAAGGATAAAGACAAGAGGAATACGGTTAATAGTAATAGTAATAAGAATAATAATAACAGTTATAGCGATAATAATAATAGCCATAAGGATAATGATAATAGTTATAAGGATAAAGACAAGAGTAATAGAGATAGTAACAATAGAATCAGCATAATAATAACAGTTATAGCGATAATAATAATAGTAATAAGGATAATAGTAATAGTTATAAGGATAAAGACAAGAGTAGTAGATATAGTAACAATAGAATAGGCATAATAATAACAGTTTATAGCGATAATAATAATAGTAATAAGGATAATAATAACAGTTATAGCGATAATAATAATAATAATAATAAGGATAATAATAATAGTTATAAGGATAAAGACAAGAGGAATACGGTTAATAGTAATAGTAATAAGAATAATAATAACAGTTATAGCGATAATAATAATAATAATAAGGATAATAATAATAGTTATAAGGAGAAAGACAAGAGGACTAGGGATAATAATAATAGTAACAAGAATAATAATAACAGTTATAGCGATAATAATAAAAGTTATAAGGAGAAAGACAAGAGGAATAGGGATAATAATAATAGTAACAAGAATAATAACAACAGTTATAGCGATAATAATAATAATAATAAGGATAATAATAATAGTTATAAGGAGAAAGACAAGAGGACTAGGGATAATAATAATAGTAACAAGAATAATAATAACAGTTATAGCGATAATAATAAAAGTTATAAGGAGAAAGACAAGAGGAATAGGGATAATAATAATAGTAACAAGAATAATAACAACAGTTATAGCGATAATAATAATAATAATAAGGATAATAATAATAGTTAGAAGGAGAAAGACAAGAGGACTAGGGATAATAATAATAGTAACAAGAATAATAATAACAGTTATAGCGATAATAATAAAAGTTATAAGGAGAAAGACAAGAGGAATAGGGATAATAATAATAGTAACAAGAATAATAACAACAGTTATAGCGATAATAATAATAATAATAAGGATAATAATAATAGTTAGAAGGAGAAAGACAAAAGGAATAGGGATAGTAATAATAGTAACAAGAATAATAATAACAGTTATAGCGGTAATAATAATAGTAACAAGAATAATAATAACAGTTATAGCGATAATGATAATAGTAATAAGGATAATAATAATAGTTATAAGGATATAGACAAGAGTAATAGGGATAGTAACAATAGAATAAGCATAATGTAACAGTTATAGCTATAATAATAATAGTAACAAGAATAATAACAACAGTTATAGCGATAATAATAATAATAATAAGGATAATAATAATAGTTAGAAGGAGAAAGACAAGAGGACTAGGGATAATAATAATAGTAACAAGAATAATAATAACAGTTATAGCGATAATAATAATAGTAATAAGGATAATAATAATAGTTATAAGGATAAAGACAAGAGTAGTAGATATAGTAACAATAGAATAGGCATAATAATAACAGTTTATAGCGATAATAATAATAGTAATAAGGATAATAATAACAGGCATAGCGATAATAATAATAATAATAAGGATAATAATAATAGTCATAAGGATAAAGACAAGAGGAATAGGGATAATAGTAATTGTAATGAGAATAATAATAACAGTTATAGCGATAATAATAATAGTTATAATGATAAAGGCAAGAGTAATACGGATAGTAACAATAGAATAAACATAATAATAACAGTTATAGCGATAATAATAATAGTAATAAGGATAATAATAACAGTTATAGCGATAATAATAATAATAATAATAAGGATAATAATAATAGTTATAAGGATAAAGACAAGAGGAATACGGTTAATAGTAATAGTAATAAGAATAATAATAACAGTTATAGCTATAATAATAATAATAATAAGGATAATAATAATAGTTATAAGGAGAAAGACAAGAGGACTAGGGATAATAATAATAGTAACAAGAATAATAATAACAGTTAAAGCGGTAATAATAATAGTAACAAGAATAATAATAACAGTTATAGCGATAATGATAATAGTAATAAGGATAATAATAATAGTTATAAGGATATAGACAAGAGTAATAGGGATAGTAACAATAGAATAAGCATAATGTAACAGTTATAGCTATAATAATAATAGTAACAAGAATAATAACAACAGTTATAGCGATAATAATAATAATAATAAGGATAATAATAATAGTTAGAAGGAGAAAGACAAGAGGACTAGGGATAATAATAATAGTAACAAGAATAATAATAACAGTTATAGCGATAATAATAGTAGTAATAAGGATAATAATAATAGTTATAAGGATAAAGACAAGAGTAATAGGGATTGTAACAATAAAATAACCATAATAATAACAGTTATAGCGATAATAATAATAGTATTAAGGATAATAATAACAGTTATAGCGATAATAATAATAGTAATAAGGATAATAATAATAGTTATAAGGATAAAGACAAGAGGAATACGGTTAATAGTAATAGTAATAAGAATAATAATAACAGTTATAGCGATAATAATAATAGCCATAAGGATAATGATAATAGTTATAAGGATAAAGACAAGAGTAATAGAGATAGTAACAATAGAATCAGCATAATAATAACAGTTATAGCGATAATAATAATAGTAATAAGGATAATAATAATAGTTATAAGGATAAAGACAAGAGTAGTAGATATAGTAACAATAGAATAGGCATAATAATAACAGTTTATAGCGAGAATAATAATAGTAATAAGGATAATAATAACAGGCATAGCGATAATAATAATAATAATAAGGATAATAATAATAGTCATAAGGATAAAGACAAGAGGAATAGGGATAATAGTAATTGTAATAAGAATAATAATAACAGTTATAGCGATAATAATAATAGTTATAATGATAAAGGCAAGAGTAATACGGATAGTAACAATAGAATAAACATAATAATAACAGTTATAGCGATAATAATAATAGTAATAAGGATAATAATAACAGTTATAGCGATAATAATAATAATAATAATAAGGATAATAATAATAGTTATAAGGATAAAGACAAGAGGAATACGGTTAATAGTAATAGTAACAAGAATAATAATAACAGTTATAGCGGTAATAATAATAGTAACAAGAATAATAATAACAGTTATAGCGATAATGATAATAGTAATAAGGATAATAATAATAGTTATAAGGATATAGACAAGAGTAATAGGGATAGTAACAATAGAATAAGCATAATGTAACAGTTATAGCTATAATAATAATAGTAACAAGAATAATAACAACAGTTATAGCGATAATAATAATAATAATAAGGATAATAATAATAGTTAGAAGGAGAAAGACAAGAGGACTAGGGATAATAATAATAGTAACAAGAATAATAATAACAGTTATAGCGATAATAATAGTAGTAATAAGGATAATAATAATAGTTATAAGGATAAAGACAAGAGTAATAGGGATTGTAACAATAAAATAACCATAATAATAACAGTTATAGCGATAATAATAATAGTATTAAGGATAATAATAACAGTTATAGCGATAATAATAATAGTAATAAGGATAATAATAATAGTTATAAGGATAAAGACAAGAGGAATACGGTTAATAGTAATAGTAATAAGAATAATAATAACAGTTATAGCGATAATAATAATAGCCATAAGGATAATGATAATAGTTATAAGGATAAAGACAAGAGTAATAGAGATAGTAACAATAGAATCAGCATAATAATAACAGTTATAGCGATAATAATAATAGTAATAAGGATAATAATAATAGTTATAAGGATAAAGACAAGAGTAGTAGATATAGTAACAATAGAATAGGCATAATAATAACAGTTTATAGCGATAATAATAATAGTAATAAGGATAATAATAACAGGCATAGCGATAATAATAATAATAATAAGGATAATAATAATAGTCATAAGGATAAAGACAAGAGGAATAGGGATAATAGTAATTGTAATAAGAATAATAATAACAGTTATAGCGATAATAATAATAGTTATAATGATAAAGGCAAGAGTAATACGGATAGTAACAATAGAATAAACATAATAATAACAGTTATAGCGATAATAATAATAGTAATAAGGATAATAATAACAGTTATAGCGATAATAATAATAATAATAATAAGGATAATAATAATAGTTATAAGGATAAAGACAAGAGGAATACGGTTAATAGTAATAGTAATAAGAATAATAATAACAGTTATAGCGATAATAATAATAATAATAAGGATAATAATAATAGTTATAAGGAGAAAGACAAGAGGACTAGGGATAATAATAATAGTAACAAGAATAATAATAACAGTTATAGCGATAATAATAAAAGTTATAAGGAGAAAGACAAGAGGAATAGGGATAATAATAATAGTAACAAGAATAATAACAACAGTTATAGCGATAATAATAATAATAATAAGGATAATAATAATAGTTAGAAGGAGAAAGACAAGAGGACTAGGGATAATAATAATAGTAACAAGAATAATAATAACAGTTATAGCGATAATAATAAAAGTTATAAGGAGAAAGACAAGAGGAATAGGGATAATAATAATAGTAACAAGAATAATAACAACAGTTATAGCGATAATAATAATAATAATAAGGATAATAATAATAGTTAGAAGGAGAAAGACAAAAGGAATAGGGACAGTAATAATAGTAACAAGAATAATAATAACAGTTATAGCGGTAATAATAATAGTAACAAGAATAATAATAACAGTTATAGCGATAATGATAATAGTAATAAGGATAATAATAATAGTTATAAGGATATAGACAAGAGTAATAGGGATAGTAACAATAGAATAAGCATAATGTAACAGTTATAGCTATAATAATAATAGTAACAAGAATAATAACAACAGTTATAGCGATAATAATAATAATAATAAGGATAATAATAATAGTTATAAGGATAAAGACAAGAGGAATAGGGACAGTAATAATAGTAACAAGAATAATAATAACAGTTATAGCGATAATAATAGTAGTAATAAGGATAATAATAATAGTTATAAGGATAAAGACAAGAGTAATAGGGATTGCAACAATAAAATAACCATAATAATAACAGTTATAGCGATAATAATAATAGTGTTAAGGATAATAATAACAGTTATAGCGATAATAATAATAGTAATAAGGATAATAATAATAGTTATAAGGATAAAGACAAGAGTAATACGGATAGTAACAATAGTAATAAGAATAATAATAACAGTTATAGCGATAATAATAGTAGTAATAAGGATAATAATAATAGTTATAAGGATAAAGACAAGAGTAATAGGGATTGTAACAATAAAATAACCATAATAATAACAGTTATAGCGATAATAATAATAGTATTATGGATAATAATAACAGTTATAGCGATAATAATAATAGTAATAAGGATAATAATAATAGTTATAAGGATAAAGACAAGGGCAATAGGGATAATAATAATAGTAATAAGAATAACAATAACAGTTATAGCGATAATAATAATAGCCATAAGGATAATGATAATAGTTATAAGGATAAAGACAAGAGTAATAGAGATAGTAACAATAGAATCAGCATAATAATAACAGTTATAGCGATAATAATAATAGTAATAAGGATAATAATAATAGTTATAAGGATAAAGACAAGAGTAGTAGATATAGTAACAATAGAATAGGCATAATAATAACAGTTTATAGCGATAATAATAATAGTAATAAGGATAATAATAACAGACATAGCGATAATAATAATAATAATAAGGATAATAATAATAGTTATAAGGATAAAGACAAGAGGAATAGGGATAATGGTAATAGTAATAAGAATAATAATAACAGTTATAGCGATAATAATAATAGTTATAATGATAAAGGCAAGAGTAATACGGCTAGTAACAATAGAATAAACATAATAATAACAGTTATAGCGATAATAATAATAGTAATAAGGATAATAATAACAGTTATAGCGATAATAATAATAATAATAATAAGGATAATAATAATAGTTATAAGGAGAAAGACAAGAGGACTAGGGATAATAATAATAGTAAGAAGAATAATAATAACAGTTATAGCGATAATAATAAAAGTTATAAGGAGAAAGACAAGAGGAATAGGGATAATAATAATAGTAACAAGAATAATAACCACAGTTATAGCGATAATAATAATAATAATAAGGATAATAATAATAGTTAGAAGGAGAAAGACAAAAGGAATAGGGATAGTAATAATAGTAACAAGAATAATAATAACAGTTATAGCGATAATAATAATAGTAATAAGGATAATAATAACAGTTCTGGCGATAATAATAATAATAATAAGGATAATAATAATAATTATAAGGATAAAGACAAGAGGAATAGGGACAGTAATAATAGTAACAAGAATAATAATAACAGTTATAGCGATAATAATAGTAGTAATAAGGATAATAATAATAGTTATAAGGATAAAGACAAGAGTAATAGGGATTGTAACAATAAAATAACCATAATAATAACAGTTATAGCGATAATAATAATAGTATTAAGGATAATAATAACAGTTATAGCGATAATAATAATAGTAATAAGGATAATAATAATAGTTATAAGGATAAAGACAAGAGGAATAGGGATAATGGTAATAGTAATAAGAATAATAATAACAGTCATAGCGATAATAATAATAGTAATAAGGATAATAATAACAGTTATAGCGATAATAATAATAATAATAATAAGGATAATAATAATAGTTATAAGGATAAAGACAAGAGGAATACGGTTAATAGTAATAGTAATAAGAATAATAATAACAGTTATAGCGATAATAATAATAATAATAAGGATAATAATAATAGTTATAAGGAGAAAGACAAGAGGACTAGGGATAATAATAATAGTAACAAGAATAATAATAACAGTTATAGCGATAATAATAAAAGTTATAAGGAGAAAGACAAGAGGAATAGGGATAGTAATAATAGTAACGAGAATAATAATAACAGTTATAGCGATAATAATAATAGTAATAAGGATAATAATAACAGTTCTGGCGATAATAATAATAATAATAAGGATAATAATAATAGTTATAAGGATAAAGACAAGAGGAATAGGGACAGTAATAATAGTAAGAAGAATAATAATAACAGTTATAGCGATAATAATAGTAGTAATAAGGATAATAATAATAGTTATAAGGATAAAGACAAGAGTAGTAGGGATTGCAACAATAAAATAACCATAATAATAACAGTTATAGCGATAATAATAATAGTATTAAGGATAATAATAACAGTTATAGCGATAATAATAATAGTAATAAGGATAATAATAATAGTTATAAGGATAAAGACAAGGGCAATAGGGATAATAATAATAGTAATAAGAATAACAATAACAGTTATTAGCGATAATAATAATAGTTATAAGGATAAAGACAAGAGTAATACGAATAGTAACAATAGAATAAACATAATAATAACAGTTATAGCGATAATAATAATAGTAATAAGTATAATAATAACAGTTATAGCGATAATAATAATAATAATAATAAGGATAATAATAATAGTTATAAGGATAAAGACAAGAGGAATACGGTTAATAGTAATAGTAATAAGAATAATAATAACAGTTATAGCGATAATAATAATAGCCATAAGGATAATGATAATAGTTATAAGGATAAAGACAAGAGTAATAGAGATAGTAACAATAGAATCAGTCTAATAATAACAGTTATAGCGATAATAATAATAGTAATAAAGATAATAATAACAGTTCTAGCGATAATAATAATAGTAATAAGGATAATAATAATAGTTATAAGGATAAAGACAAGAGTAGTAGATATAGTAACAATAGAATAGGCATAATAATAACAGTTTATAGCGATAATAATAATAGTAATAAGGATAATAATAACAGACATAGCGATAATAATAATAATAATAAGGATAATAATAATAGTTATAAGGATAAAGACAAGAGGAATAGGGATAATGGTAATAGTAATAAGAATAATAATAACAGTTATAGCGATAATAATAATAGTTATAATGATAAAGGCAAGAGTAATACGGCTAGTAACAATAGAATAAACATAATAATAACAGTTATAGCGATAATAATAATAGTAATAAGGATAATAATAACAGTTATAGCGATAATAATAATAATAATAATAAGGATAATAATAATAGTTATAAGGAGAAAGACAAGAGGACTAGGGATAATAATAATAGTAACAAGAATAATAATAACAGTTATAGCGATAATAATAAAAGTTATAAGGAGAAAGACAAGAGGAATAGGGATAATAATAATAGTAACAAGAATAATAACCACAGTTATAGCGATAATAATAATAATAATAAGGATAATAATAATAGTTAGAAGGAGAAAGACAAAAGGAATAGGGATAGTAATAATAGTAACAAGAATAATAATAACAGTTATAGCGATAATAATAATAGTAATAAGGATAATAATAACAGTTCTGGCGATAATAATAATAATAATAAGGATAATAATAATAATTATAAGGATAAAGACAAGAGGAATAGGGACAGTAATAATAGTAACAAGAATAATAATAACAGTTATAGCGATAATAATAGTAGTAATAAGGATAATAATAATAGTTATAAGGATAAAGACAAGAGTAATAGGGATTGTAACAATAAAATAACCATAATAATAACAGTTATAGCGATAATAATAATAGTATTAAGGATAATAATAACAGTTATAGCGATAATAATAATAGTAATAAGGATAATAATAATAGTTATAAGGATAAAGACAAGAGGAATAGGGATAATGGTAATAGTAATAAGAATAATAATAACAGTCATAGCGATAATAATAATAGTAATAAGGATAATAATAACAGTTATAGCGATAATAATAATAATAATAATAAGGATAATAATAATAGTTATAAGGATAAAGACAAGAGGAATACGGGTAATAGTAATAGTAATAAGAATAATAATAACAGTTATAGCGATAATAATAATAATAATAAGGATAATAATAATAGTTATAAGGAGAAAGACAAGAGGACTAGGGATAATAATAATAGTAACAAGAATAATAATAACAGTTATAGCGATAATAATAAAAGTTATAAGGAGAAAGACAAGAGGAATAGGGATAGTAATAATAGTAACAAGAATAATAATAACAGTTATAGCGATAATAATAATAGTAATAAGGATAATAATAACAGTTCTGGCGATAATAATAATAATAATAAGGATAATAATAATAGTTATAAGGATAAAGACAAGAGGAATAGGGACAGTAATAATAGTAAGAAGAATAATAATAACAGTTATAGCGATAATAATAGTAGTAATAAGGATAATAATAATAGTTATAAGGATAAAGACAAGAGTAGTAGGGATTGCAACAATAAAATAACCATAATAATAACAGTTATAGCGATAATAATAATAGTATTAAGGATAATAATAACAGTTATAGCGATAATAATAATAGTAATAAGGATAATAATAATAGTTATAAGGATAAAGACAAGGGCAATAGGGATAATAATAATAGTAATAAGAATAACAATAACAGTTATTAGCGATAATAATAATAGTTATAAGGATAAAGACAAGAGTAATACGAATAGTAACAATAGAATAAACATAATAATAACAGTTATAGCGATAATAATAATAGTAATAAGTATAATAATAACAGTTATAGCGATAATAATAATAATAATAATAAGGATAATAATAATAGTTATAAGGATAAAGACAAGAGGAATACGGTTAATAGTAATAGTAATAAGAATAATAATAACAGTTATAGCGATAATAATAATAGCCATAAGGATAATGATAATAGTTATAAGGATAAAGACAAGAGTAATAGAGATAGTAACAATAGAATCAGTCTAATAATAACAGTTATAGCGATAATAATAATAGTAATAAAGATAATAATAACAGTTCTAGCGATAATAATAATAGTAATAAGGATAATAATAATAGTTATAAGGGTAAAGACAAGAGTAGTAGAGATAGTAACAATAGAATAGGCATAATAATAACAGTTTATAGCGATAATAATAATAGTAATAAGGATAATAATAACAGTTATAGCGAAAATAATAATAATAAAAAGGATAATAATAATAGTTATAAGGTTAAATACAAGAGGAATAGTAATAATAGTAATAGTAATAAGAATAATAATAACAGTTATAGCGATAATAATGATAATAATAAGGATAATAATAACAGTTCTGGCGATAATAATAATAATAATAAGGATAATAATAATAGTTATAAGGATAAAGACAAGAAGAATAGGGACAGTAATAATAGTAACAAGAATAATAATAACAGTTATAGCGATAATAATAGTAGTAATAAGGATAATAATAACAGTTATAGCGATAATAATAATAGTAATAAGGATAATAATAACAGGCATAGCGATAATAATAATAATAATAAGGATAATAATAATAGTCATAAGGATAAAGACAAGAGGAATAGGGATAATAGTAATTGTAATAAGAATAATAATAACAGTTATAGCGATAATAATAATAGTTATAATGATAAAGGCAAGAGTAATACGGCTAGTAACAATAGAATAAACATAATAATAACAGTTATAGCGATAATAATAATAGTAATAAGGATAATAATAACAGTTATAGCGATAATAATAATAATAATAATAAGGATAATAATAATAGTTATAAGGATAAAGACAAGAGGAATACTGTTAATAGTAATAGTAATAAGAATAATAATAACAGTTATAGCGATAATAATAATAATAAGGATAATAATAACAGTTATAGCGATAATAATAATAATAATAATAAGGATAATAATAATAGTTATAAGGATAAAGACAAGAGGAATACGGGTAATAGTAATAGTAATAAGAATAATAATAACAGTTATAGCGATAATAATAATAATAATAAGGATAATAATAATAGTTATAAGGAGAAAGACAAGAGGACTAGGGATATAATAATAGTAACAAGAATAATAATAACAGTTATAGCGATAATAATAAAAGTTATAAGGAGAAAGACAAGAGGAATAGGGATAGTAATAATAGTAACAAGAATAATAATAACAGTTATAGCGATAATAATAATAGTAATAAGGATAATAATAACAGTTCTGGCGATAATAATAATAATAATAAGGATAATAATAATAGTTATAAGGATAAAGACAAGAGGAATAGGGACAGTAATAATAGTAAGAAGAATAATAATAACAGTTATAGCGATAATAATAGTAGTAATAAGGATAATAATAATAGTTATAAGGATAAAGACAAGAGTAGTAGGGATTGCAACAATAAAATAACCATAATAATAACAGTTATAGCGATAATAATAATAGTATTAAGGATAATAATAACAGTTATAGCGATAATAATAATAGTAATAAGGATAATAATAATAGTTATAAGGATAAAGACAAGGGCAATAGGGATAATAATAATAGTAATAAGAATAACAATAACAGTTATTAGCGATAATAATAATAGTTATAAGGATAAAGACAAGAGTAATACGAATAGTAACAATAGAATAAACATAATAATAACAGTTATAGCGATAATAATAATAGTAATAAGTATAATAATAACAGTTATAGCGATAATAATAATAATAATAATAAGGATAATAATAATAGTTATAAGGATAAAGACAAGAGGAATACGGTTAATAGTAATAGTAATAAGAATAATAATAACAGTTATAGCGATAATAATAATAGCCATAAGGATAATGATAATAGTTATAAGGATAAAGACAAGAGTAATAGAGATAGTAACAATAGAATCAGTCTAATAATAACAGTTATAGCGATAATAATAATAGTAATAAAGATAATAATAACAGTTCTAGCGATAATAATAATAGTAATAAGGATAATAATAATAGTTATAAGGGTAAAGACAAGAGTAGTAGAGATAGTAACAATAGAATAGGCATAATAATAACAGTTTATAGCGATAATAATAATAGTAATAAGGATAATAATAACAGTTATAGCGAAAATAATAATAATAAAAAGGATAATAATAATAGTTATAAGGTTAAATACAAGAGGAATAGTAATAATAGTAATAGTAATAAGAATAATAATAACAGTTATAGCGATAATAATGATAATAATAAGGATAATAATAACAGTTCTGGCGATAATAATAATAATAATAAGGATAATAATAATAGTTATAAGGATAAAGACAAGAAGAATAGGGACAGTAATAATAGTAACAAGAATAATAATAACAGTTATAGCGATAATAATAGTAGTAATAAGGATAATAATAACAGTTATAGCGATAATAATAATAGTAATAAGGATAATAATAACAGGCATAGCGATAATAATAATAATAATAAGGATAATAATAATAGTCATAAGGATAAAGACAAGAGGAATAGGGATAATAGTAATTGTAATAAGAATAATAATAACAGTTATAGCGATAATAATAATAGTTATAATGATAAAGGCAAGAGTAATACGGCTAGTAACAATAGAATAAACATAATAATAACAGTTATAGCGATAATAATAATAGTAATAAGGATAATAATAACAGTTATAGCGATAATAATAATAATAATAATAAGGATAATAATAATAGTTATAAGGATAAAGACAAGAGGAATACTGTTAATAGTAATAGTAATAAGAATAATAATAACAGTTATAGCGATAATAATAATAATAAGGATAATAATAATAGTTATAAGGAGAAAGACAAGAGGACTAGGGATAATAATAATAGTAACAAGAATAATAATAACAGTTATAGCGATAATAATAAAAGTTATAAGGAGAAAGACAAGAGGAATAGGGATAATAATAATAGTAACAAGAATAATAACAACAGTTATAGCGATAATAATAATAATAATAAGGATAATAATAATAGTTAGAAGGAGAAAGACAAAAGGAATAGGGATAGTAATAATAGTAACAAGAATAATAATAACAGTTATAGCGATAATAATAATAGTAATAAGGATAATAATAACAGTCATAGCGATAATAATAATAATAATAAGGATAATAATAATAGTTATAAGGATAAAGACAAGAGGAATAGGGATAATGGTAATAGTAATAAGAATAATAATAACAGTTATAGCGATAATAATAATAGCCATAAGGATAATGATAATAATTATAAGGATAAAGACAAGAGTAATAGAGATAGTAACAATAGAATCAGCATAATAATAACAGTTATAGCGATAATAATAATAGTAATAAGGATAATAATAACAGTTATAGCGATAATAATAATAGTAATAAGGATAATGATAATAATTATAAGGATAAAGACAAGAGTAATAGAGATAGTAACAATAGAATCAGCATAATAATAACAGTTATAGCGATAATAATAATAGTAATAAGAATAATAATAACAGTTATAGCGATAATAATAATAGTTATAAGGAGAAAGACAAGAGGAATAGGGATAATAAAAATAGCGACAAGAATACTAGCACCAGTTATAGCGATAACAATAATAATTATAAGGATAATAATAATAGTTATAAGGAGAAAGACAAGAGGAATAGGTATAATATAATAGTAACAAGAATAATAATAACAGTTATAGCGATAATAATAATAGTATTAAGGATAAAGGCAAGAGTAATACGGACAGTAATAATAGTAACACGAATAATAATAACAGTTATAGCGATAATAATAATAGTAATAAGGATAATAATAATAGTTATAAGGATAAAGACAAGAGTAATAGGGATAGTAACAATAGTAATAAGAATAATAATAACAGTTATAGCGATAATAATAGTAGTAATAAGGATAATAATAATAGTTATAAGGATAAAGACAAGAGTAATAGGGATTGTAACAATAAAATAACCATAATAATAACAGTTATAGCGATAATAATAATAGTATTATGGATAATAATAACAGTTATAGCGATAATAATAATAGTAATAAGGATAATAATAATAGTTATAAGGATAAAGACAAGGGCAATAGGGATAATAATAATAGTAATAAGAATAACAATAACAGTTATAGCGATAATAATAATAGCCATAAGGATAATGATAATAGTTATAAGGATAAAGACAAGAGTAATAGAGATAGTAACAATAGAATCAGCATAATAATAACAGTTATAGCGATAATAATAATAGTAATAAGGATAATAATAATAGTTATAAGGATAAAGACAAGAGTAGTAGATATAGTAACAATAGAATAGGCATAATAATAACAGTTTATAGCGATAATAATAATAGTAATAAGGATAATAATAACAGACATAGCGATAATAATAATAATAATAAGGATAATAATAATAGTTATAAGGATAAAGACAAGAGGAATAGGGATAATGGTAATAGTAATAAGAATAATAATAACAGTTATAGCGATAATAATAATAGTTATAATGATAAAGGCAAGAGTAATACGGCTAGTAACAATAGAATAAACATAATAATAACAGTTATAGCGATAATAATAATAGTAATAAGGATAATAATAACAGTTATAGCGATAATAATAATAATAATAATAAGGATAATAATAATAGTTATAAGGAGAAAGACAAGAGGACTAGGGATAATAATAATAGTAACAAGAATAATAATAACAGTTATAGCGATAATAATAAAAGTTATAAGGAGAAAGACAAGAGGAATAGGGATAATAATAATAGTAACAAGAATAATAACCACAGTTATAGCGATAATAATAATAATAATAAGGATAATAATAATAGTTAGAAGGAGAAAGACAAAAGGAATAGGGATAGTAATAATAGTAACAAGAATAATAATAACAGTTATAGCGATAATAATAATAGTAATAAGGATAATAATAACAGTTCTGGCGATAATAATAATAATAATAAGGATAATAATAATAATTATAAGGATAAAGACAAGAGGAATAGGGACAGTAATAATAGTAACAAGAATAATAATAACAGTTATAGCGATCATAATAGTAGTAATAAGGATAATAATAATAGTTATAAGGATAAAGACAAGAGTAATAGGGATTGTAACAATAAAATAACCATAATAATAACAGTTATAGCGATAATAATAATAGTATTAAGGATAATAATAACAGTTATAGCGATAATAATAATAGTAATAAGGATAATAATAATAGTTATAAGGATAAAGACAAGAGGAATAGGGATAATGGTAATAGTAATAAGAATAATAATAACAGTCATAGCGATAATAATAATAGTAATAAGGATAATAATAACAGTTATAGCGATAATAATAATAATAATAATAAGGATAATAATAATAGTTATAAGGATAAAGACAAGAGGAATACGGTTAATAGTAATAGTAATAAGAATAATAATAACAGTTATAGCGATAATAATAATAATAATAAGGATAATAATAATAGTTATAAGGAGAAAGACAAGAGGACTAGGGATAATAATAATAGTAACAAGAATAATAATAACAGTTATAGCGATAATAATAATAGTAATAAGGATAATAATAACAGTTCTGGCGATAATAATAATAATAATAAGGATAATAATAATAGTTATAAGGATAAAGACAAGAGGAATAGGGACAGTAATAATAGTAAGAAGAATAATAATAACAGTTATAGCGATAATAATAGTAGTAATAAGGATAATAATAATAGTTATAAGGATAAAGACAAGAGTAATAGGGATTGCAACAATAAAATAACCATAATAATAACAGTTATAGCGATAATAATAATAGTATTAAGGATAATAATAACAGTTATAGCGATAATAATAATAGTAATAAGGATAATAATAATAGTTATAAGGATAAAGACAAGGGCAATAGGGATAATAATAATAGTAATAAGAATAACAATAACAGTTATTAGCGATAATAATAATAGTTATAAGGATAAAGACAAGAGTAATACGAATAGTAACAATAGAATAAACATAATAATAACAGTTATAGCGATAATAATAATAGTAATAAGTATAATAATAACAGTTATAGCGATAATAATAATAATAATAATAAGGATAATAATAATAGTTATAAGGATAAAGACAAGAGGAATACGGTTAATAGTAATAGTAATAAGAATAATAATAACAGTTATAGCGATAATAATAATAGCCATAAGGATAATGATAATAGTTATAAGGATAAAGACAAGAGTAATAGAGATAGTAACAATAGAATCAGTCTAATAATAACAGTTATAGCGATAATAATAAAAGTAATAAAGATAATAATAACAGTTCTAGCGATAATAATAATAGTAATAAGGATAATAATAATAGTTATAAGGGTAAAGACAAGAGTAGTAGAGATAGTAACAATAGAATAGGCATAATAATAACAGTTTATAGCGATAATAATAATAGTAATAAGGATAATAATAACAGTTATAGCGAAAATAATAATAATAAAAAGGATAATAATAATAGTTATAAGGTTAAATACAAGAGGAATAGTAATAATAGTAATAGTAATAAGAATAATAATAACAGTTATAGCGATAATAATGATAATAATAAGGATAATAATAACAGTTCTGGCGATAATAATAATAATAATAAGGATAATAATAATAGTTATAAGGATAAAGACAAGAAGAATAGGGACAGTAATAATAGTAACAAGAATAATAATAACAGTTATAGCGATAATAATAGTAGTAATAAGGATAATAATAACAGTTATAGCGATAATAATAATAGTAATAAGGATAATAATAACAGGCATAGCGATAATAATAATAATAATAAGGATAATAATAATAGTCATAAGGATAAAGACAAGAGGAATAGGGATAATAGTAATTGTAATAAGAATAATAATAACAGTTATAGCGATAATAATAATAGTTATAATGATAAAGGCAAGAGTAATACGGCTAGTAACAATAGAATAAACATAATAATAACAGTTATAGCGATAATAATAATAGTAATAAGGATAATAATAACAGTTATAGCGATAATAATAATAATAATAATAAGGATAATAATAATAGTTATAAGGATAAAGACAAGAGGAATACTGTTAATAGTAATAGTAATAAGAATAATAATAACAGTTATAGCGATAATAATAATAATAAGGATAATAATAATAGTTATAAGGAGAAAGACAAGAGGACTAGGGATAATAATAATAGTAACAAGAATAATAATAACAGTTATAGCGATAATAATAAAAGTTATAAGGAGAAAGACAAGAGGAATAGGGATAATACTAATAGTAACAAGAATAATAACAACAGTTATAGCGATAATAATAATAATAATAAGGATAATAATAATAGTTAGAAGGAGAAAGACAAAAGGAATAGGGATAGTAATAATAGTAACAAGAATAATAATAACAGTTATAGCGATAATAATAATAGTAATAAGGATAAAATAATAGTAACAAGAATAATAATAACAGTTATAGCGATAATAATAATAGTAATAAGGATAATAATAACAGTCATAGCGATAATAATAATAATAATAAGGATAATAATAATAGTTATAAGGATAAAGACAAGAGGAATAGGGATAATGGTAATAGTAATAAGAATAATAATAACAGTTATAGCGATAATAATAATAGCCATAAGGATAATGATAATAATTATAAGGATAAAGACAAGAGTAATAGAGATAGTAACAATAGAATCAGCATAATAATAACAGTTATAGCGATAATAATAATAGTAATAAGGATAATAATAACAGTTATAGCGATAATAATAATAGTAATAAGGATAATGATAATAATTATAAGGATAAAGACAAGAGTAATAGAGATAGTAACAATAGAATCAGCATAATAATAACAGTTATAGCGATAATAATAATAGTAATAAGAATAATAATAACAGTTATAGCGATAATAATAATAGTTATAAGGAGAAAGACAAGAGGAATAGGGGTAATAAAAATAGCGACAAGAATATTAGCACCAGTTATAGCGATAACAATAATAATTATAAGGATAATAATAATAGTTATAAGGAGAAAGACAAGAGGAATAGGTATAATATAATAGTAACAAGAATAATAATAACAGTTATAGCGATAATAATAATAGTATTAAGGATAAAGGCAAGAGTAATACGGACAGTAATAATAGTAACAAGAATAATAATAACAGTTATAGCGATAATAATAATAGTAATAAGGATAATAATAATAGTTATAAGGATAAAGACAAGAGTAATAGGGATAGTAACAATAGAATAACCATAATAATAACAGTTATAGCGATAATAATAATAGTATTAAGGATAATAATAACAGTTATAGCGATAATAATAATAGCCATAAGGATAATGATAATAGTTATAAGGATAAAGACAAGAGTAATAGAGATAGTAACAATAGAATCAGCATAATAATAACAGTTATAGCGATAATAATAATAGTAATAAGGATAATAATAATAGTTATAAGGATAAAGACAAGAGTAGTTAAGATAGTAACAATAGAATAGGCATAATAATAACAGTTTATAGCGATAATAATAATAGTAATAAGGATAATAATAACAGTTATAGCGAAAATAATAATAATAATAAGGATAATAATAATAGTTATAAGGTTAAATACAAGAGGAATAGGGATAATAGTAATAGTCATAAGAATAATAATAACAGTTATAGCGATAATAATAGTAGTTATAATGATAAAGGCAAGAGTAATACGGATAGTAACAATAGAATAAACATAATAATACCAGTTATAGCGATAATAATAATAGTAATAAGGATAATAATAACAGTCATAGCGATAATAATAATAATAATAAGGATAATAATAATAGTTATAAGGATAAAGACAAGAGGAATAGGGATAATGGTAATAGTAATAAGAATAATAATAACAGTTATAGCGATAATAATAATAATAATAAGGATAATAATAATAATCATAAGGAGAAAGACAAGAGGAATAGGGAAAATAGTAATTGTAATAAGAATAATAATAACAGTTATAGCGATAATAATAATAGTTATAATGATAAAGGCAAGAGTAATACGGCTAGTAACAATAGAATAAACATAATAATAACAGTTATAGCGATAATAATAATAGTAATAAGGATAATAATAACAGTTATAGCGATAATAATAATAATAATAATAAGGATAATAATAATAGTTATAAGGATAAAGACAAGAGGAATAATGGTTAATAGTAATAGTAATAAGAATAATAATAACAGTTATAGCGATAATAATAATAATAATAAGGATAATAATAATAGTTAGAAGGAGAAAGACAAAAGGAATAGGGATAGTAATAATAGTAACAAGAATAATAATAACAGTTATAGCGATAATAATAATAGTAATAAGGATAATAATAACAGTTCTGGCGATAATAATAATAATAGTAAGGATAATAATAATAGTTATAAGGATAAAGACGAGAGGATTAGGGACAGTAATAATAGTAACAAGAATAATAATAACAGTTATAGCGATAATAATAGTAGTAATAAGGATAATAATAATAGTTATAAGGATAAAGACAAGAGTAATAGGGATTGTAACAATAAAATAACCATAATAATAACAGTTATAGCGATAATAATAATAGTATTAAGGATAATAATAACAGTTATAGCGATAATAATAATAGTAATAAGGATAATAATAATAGTTATAAGGATAAAGACAAGGGCAATAGGGATAATAATAATAGTAATAAGAATAACAATAACAGTTATTAGCGATAATAATAATAGTTATAAGGATAAAGACAAGAGTAATACGGATACTAACAATAGAATAAGGATAATAATAACAGTTATAGCGATAATAATAGTAGTAATAACAATAATAATAACAGTTGTAGCGATAATAATAATAGTAAAAAGGATTAATAATAATAGTTATATGGATAAAGACAAGAGTAATACGGATAGTAACAATAGTAATAAGAATAATAATAACAGTTATAGCGATAATAATAATAGTAACAAGAATAATAATAACAGTTATAGCGATAATAATAATAATAATAAGGATAATAATAGTTATAATGATAAAGGCAAGAGTAATACGGATAGTAACAATAGAATAAGCATAATAATAACAGTTATAGCGATAATAATAATAGTAATAAGAATAATAATAACAGTTATAGCGATAATAATAATAGTTATAAGGAGAAAGACAAGAGGAATAGGGATAATAAAAATAGTAACAAGAATATTAGCACCAGTTATAGCGATAACAATAATAATTATAAGGGTAATAATAATAGTTATAAGGAGAAAGACAAGAGGAATAGGTATAATATAATAGTAACAAGAATAATAATAACAGTTATAGCGATAATAATAATAGTATTAAGGATAAAGGCAAGAGTAATACGGACAGTAATAATAGTAACAAGAATAATAATAACAGTTATAGCGATAATAATAATAGTAATAAGGATAATAATAATAGTTATAAGGATAAAGACAAGAGTAATAGGGATAGTAACAATAGAATAACCATAATAATAACAGTTATAGCGATAATAATAATAGTATTAAGGATAATAATAACAGTTATAGCGATAATAATAATAGCCATAAGGATAATGATAATAGTTATAAGGATAAAGACAAGAGTAATAGAGATAGTAACAATAGAATCAGCATAATAATAACAGTTATAGCGAAAATAATAATAATAATAAGGATAATAATAATAGTTATAAGGTTAAATACAAGAGGAATAGGGATAATAGTAATAGTCATAAGAATAATAATAACAGTTATAGCGATAATAATAGTAGTTATAATGATAAAGGCAAGAGTAATACGGATAGTAACAATAGAATAAACATAATAATACCAGTTATAGCGATAATAATAATAGTAATAAGGATAATAATAACAGTTATAGCGATAATAATAATAATAATAATAAGGATAATAATAATAGTTATAAGGATAAAGACAAGAGGAATACGGTTAATAGTAATAGTAATAAGAATAATAATAACAGTTATAGCGATAATAATAATAATAATAAGGATAATAATAATAGTTAGAAGGAGAAAGACAAAAGGAATAGGGATAATAATAATAGTATTAAGGATAATAATAACAGTTATAGCGATAATAATAATAGTAATAAGGATAATAATAATAGTTATAAGGATAAAGACAAGGGCAATAGGGATAATAATAATAGTAATAAGAATAACAATAACAGTTATTAGCGATAATAATAATAGTTATAAGGATAAAGACAAGAGTAATACGGATAGTAACAATAGAATAAGGATAATAATAACAGTTATAGCGATAATAATAGTAGTAATAACAATAATAATAACAGTTGTAGCGATAATAATAATAGTAAAAAGGATTAATAATAATAGTTATATGGATAAAGACAAGAGTAATACGGATAGTAACAATAGTAATAAGAATAATAATAACAGTTATAGCGATAATAATAATAGTAACAAGAATAATAATAACAGTTATAGCGATAATAATAATAATAATAAGGATAATAATAGTTATAATGATAAAGGCAAGAGTAATACGGATAGTAACAATAGAATAAGCATAATAATAACAGTTATAGCGATAATAATAATAGTAATAAGAATAATAATAACAGTTATAGCGATAATAATAATAGTTATAAGGAGAAAGACAAGAGGAATAGGGATAATAAAAATAGTAACAAGAATATTAGCACCAGTTATAGCGATAACAATAATAATTATAAGGGTAATAATAATAGTTATAAGGAGAAAGACAAGAGGAATAGGTATAATATAATAGTAACAAGAATAATAATAACAGTTATAGCGATAATAATAATAGTATTAAGGATAAAGGCAAGAGTAATACGGACAGTAATAATAGTAACAAGAATAATAATAACAGTTATAGCGATAATAATAATAGTTATAAGGATAAAGACAAGAGTAATAGGGATAGTAACAATAGAATAACCATAATAATAACAGTTATAGCGATAATAATAATAGTATTAAGGATAATAATAACAGTTATAGCGATAATAATAATAGCCATAAGGATAATGATAATAGTTATAAGGATAAAGACAAGAGTAATAGAGATAGTAACAATAGAATCAGCATAATAATAACAGTTATAGCGAAAATAATAATAATAATAAGGATAATAATAATAGTTATAAGGTTAAATACAAGAGGAACAGGGATAATAGTAATAGTCATAAGAATAATAATAACAGTTATAGCGATAATAATAGTAGTTATAATGATAAAGGCAAGAGTAATACGGATAGTAACAATAGAATAAACATAATAATACCAGTTATAGCGATAATAATAATAGTAAAAAGGATTAATAATAATAGTTATAAGGATAATGACAAGAGTAGCAGATATAGTAACAATAGAATAGGCATAATAATAACAGTTTATAGCGATAATAATAATAGTAATAAGGATAATAATAACAGGCATAGCGATAATAATAATAATAATAAGGATAATAATAATAGTCATAAGGATAAAGACAAGAGGAATAGGGATAATAGTAATTGTAATAAGAATAATAATAACAGTTATAGCGATAATAATAATAGTTATAATGATAAAGGCAAGAGTAATACGGCTAGTAACAATAGAATAAACATAATAATAACAGTTATAGCGATAATAATAATAGTAATAAGGATAATAATATCAGTTATAGCGATAATAATAATAATAATAATAAGGATAATAATAATAGTTATAAGGATAAAGACAAGAGGAATAATGGTTAATAGTAATAGTAATAAGAATAATAATAACAGTTATAGCGATAATAATAATAATAATAAGGATAATAATAATAGTTAGAAGGAGAAAGACAAAAGGAATAGGGATAGTAATAATAGTAACAAGAATAATAATAACAGTTATAGCGATAATAATAATAGTAATAAGGATAATAATAACAGTTCTGGCGATAATAATAATAATAATAAGGATAATAATAATAGTTATAAGGATAAAGACAAGAGGATTAGGGACAGT
Source organism: Megachile ligniseca (assembly GCA_945859555.1). NCBI lineage: Eukaryota > Metazoa > Arthropoda > Insecta > Hymenoptera > Megachilidae > Megachile > Megachile ligniseca. The sequence goes on from CAMAOC010000093.1 coordinate 88,518, forward strand.
AATAATAGTAACAAGAATAATAATAACAGTTATAGCGATAATAATAGTAGTAATAAGGATAATAATAATAGTTATAAGGATAAAGACAAGAGTAATAGGGATTGTAACAATAAAATAACCATAATAATAACAGTTATAGCGATAATAATAATAGTATTAAGGATAATAATAACAGTTATAGCGATAATAATAATAGTAATAAGGATAATAATAATAGTTATAAGGATAAAGACAAGGGCAATAGGGATAATAATAATAGTAATAAGAATAACAATAACAGTTATTAGCGATAATAATAATAGTTATAAGGATAAAGACAAGAGTAATACGGATACTAACAATAGAATAAGGATAATCATAACAGTTATAGCGATAATAATAGTAGTAATAACAATAATAATAACAGTTGTAGCGATAATAATAATAGTAAAAAGGATTAATAATAATAGTTATATGGATAAAGACAAGAGTAATACGGATAGTAACAATAGTAATAAGAATAATAATAACAGTTATAGCGATAATAATAATAGTAACAAGAATAATAATAACAGTTATAGCGATAATAATAATAATAATAAGGATAATAATAGTTATAATGATAAAGGCAAGAGTAATACGGATAGTAACAATAGAATAAGCATAATAATAACAGTTATAGCGATAATAATAATAGTAATAAGAATAATAATAACAGTTATAGCGATAATAATAATAGTTATAAGGAGAAAGACAAGAGGAATAGGGATAATAAAAATAGTAACAAGAATATTAGCACCAGTTATAGCGATAACAATAATAATTATAAGGGTAATAATAATAGTTATAAGGAGAAAGACAAGAGGAATAGGTATAATATAATAGTAACAAGAATAATAATAACAGTTATAGCGATAATAATAATAGTATTAAGGATAAAGGCAAGAGTAATACGGACAGTAATAATAGTAACAAGAATAATAATAACAGTTATAGCGATAATAATAATAGTAATAAGGATAATAATAATAGTTATAAGGATAAAGACAAGAGTAATAGGGATTGTAACAATAAAATAACCATAATAATAACAGTTATAGCGATAATAATAATAGTATTAAGGATAATAATAACAGTTATAGCGATAATAATAATAGTAATAAGGATAATAATAATAGTTATAAGGATAAAGACAAGGGCAATAGGGATAATAATAATAGTAATAAGAATAACAATAACAGTTATTAGCGATAATAATAATAGTTATAAGGATAAAGACAAGAGTAATACGGATAGTAACAATAGAATAAGGATAATAATAACAGTTATAGCGATAATAATAGTAGTAATAACAATAATAATAACAGTTGTAGCGATAATAATAATAGTAAAAAGGATTAATAATAATAGTTATAAGGATAAAGACAAGAGTAATACGGATAGTAACAATAGTAATAAGAATAATAATAACAGTTATAGCGATAATAATAATAGTAACAAGAATAATAATAACAGTTATAGCGAAAATAATAATAATAATAAGGATAATAATAATAGTTATAAGGTTAAATACAAGAGGAATAGGGATAATAGTAATAGTCATAAGAATAATAATAACAGTTATAGCGATAATAATAGTAGTTATAATGATAAAGGCAAGAGTAATACGGACAGTAACAATAGAATAAACATAATAATACCAGTTATAGCGATAATAATAATAGTAATAAGGATAATAATAACAGTCATACCGATAATAATAATAATAATAAGGATAATAATAATAGTTATAAGGATAAAGACAAGAGGAATAGGGATAATGGTAATAGTAATAAGAATAATAATAACAGTTATAGCGATAATAATAATAGTAACAAGAATAATAATAACAGTTATAGCGATAATAATAATAATAATAAGGGTAATAATAATAGTTATAATGATAAAGGCAAGAGTAATACGGATAGTAACAATAGAATAAGCATAATAATAACAGTTATAGCGGTAATAATAATAGTAATAAGAATAATAATAACAGTTATAGCGATAATAATAATAGTTATAAGGAGAAAGACAAGAGGAATAGGGATAATAATAATAGTAACAAGAATAATAACAACAGTTATAGCGATAATAATAATAATAATAAGGATAATAATAATAGTTAGAAGGAGAAAGACAAAAGGAATAGGGATAGTAATAATAGTAACAAGAATAATAATAACAGTTATAGCGATAATAATAATAGTAATAAGGATAATAATAACAGTTCTGGCGATAATAATAATAATAATAAGGATAATAATAATAGTTATAAGGATAAAGACAAGAGGAATAGGGACAGTAATAATAGTAACAAGAATAATAATAACAGTTATAGCGATAATAATAGTAGTAATAAGGATAATAATAATAGTTATAAGGATAAAGACAAGAGTAATAGGGATTGTAACAATAAAATAACCATAATAATAACAGTTATAGCGATAATAATAATAGTATTAAGGATAATAATAACAGTTATAGCGATAATAATAATAGTAATAAGGATAATAATAATAGTTATAGCGATAATAATAATAGTAACAAGAATAATAATAACAGTTATAGCGATAATAATAATAATAATAAGGGTAATAATAATAGTTATAATGATAAAGGCAAGAGTAATACGGATAGTAACAATAGAATAAGCATAATAATAACAGTTATAGCGGTAATAATAATAGTAATAAGAATAATAATAACAGTTATAGCGATAATAATAATAGTTATAAGGAGAAAGACGAGAGGAATAGGGATAATAATAATAGTAACAAGAATAATAACAACAGTTATAGCGATAATAATAATAATAATAAGGATAATAATAATAGTTAGAAGGAGAAAGACAAAAGGAATAGGGATAGTAATAATAGTAACAAGAATAATAATAACAGTTATAGCGATAATAATAGTAGTAATAAGGATAATAATAATAGTTATAAGGATAAAGACAAGAGTAATAGGGATTGTAACAATAAAATAACCATAATAATAACAGTTATAGCGATAATAATAATAGTATTAAGGATAATAATAACAGTTATAGCGATAATAATAATAGTAATAAGGATAATAATAATAGTTATAAGGATAAAGACAAGGGCAATAGGGATAATAATAATAGTAATAAGAATAACAATAACAGTTATTAGCGATAATAATAATAGTTATAAGGATAAAGACAAGAGTAATACGGATAGTAACAATAGAATAAGGATAATAATAACAGTTATAGCGATAATAATAGTAGTAATAACAATAATAATAACAGTTGTAGCGATAATAATAATAGTAAAAAGGATTAATAATAATAGTTATAAGGATAAAGACAAGAGTAATACGGATAGTAACAATAGTAATAAGAATAATAATAACAGTTATAGCGATAATAATAATAGTAACAAGAATAATAATAACAGTTATAGCGATAATAATAATAATAATAAGGACAATAATAATAGTTATAATGATAAAGGCAAGAGTACTACGGATAGTAACAATAGAATAAGCATAATAATAACAGTTATAGCGATAATAATAATAGTAAAAAGGATTAATAATAATAGTTATAAGGATAATGACAAGAGTAGCAGATATAGCAACAATAGAATAGGCATAATAATAACAGTTTATAGCGATAATAATAATAGTAATAAGGATAATAATAACAGGCATAGCGATAATAATAATAATAATAAGGATAATAATAATAGTCATAAGGATAAGGACAAGAGGAATAGGGATAATAGTAATTGTAATAAGAATAATAATAACAGTTATAGCGATAATAATAATAGTTATAAGGAGAAAGACAAGAGGAATAGGTATAATATAATAGTAACAAGAATAATAATAACAGTTATAGCGAAAATAATAATAATAATAAGGATAATAATAATAGTTATAAGGTTAAATACAAGAGGAATAGGGATAATAGTAATAGTCATAAGAATAATAATAACAGTTATAGCGATAATAATAGTAGTTATAATGATAAAGGCAAGAGTAATACGGACAGTAACAATAGAATAAACATAATAATACCAGTTATAGCGATAATAATAATAGTAATAAGGATAATAATAACAGTCATACCGATAATAATAATAATAATAAGGATAATAATAATAGTTATAAGGATAAAGACAAGAGGAATAGGGATAATGGTAATAGTAATAAGAATAATAATAACAGTTATAGCGATAATAATAATAGTAACAAGAATAATAATAACAGTTATAGCGATAATAATAATAATAATAAGGGTAATAATAATAGTTATAATGATAAAGGCAAGAGTAATACGGATAGTAACAATAGAATAAGCATAATAATAACAGTTATAGCGGTAATAATAATAGTAATAAGAATAATAATAACAGTTATAGCGATAATAATAATAGTTATAAGGAGAAAGACAAGAGGAATAGGGATAATAATAATAGTAACAAGAATAATAACAACAGTTATAGCGATAATAATAATAATAATAAGGATAATAATAATAGTTAGAAGGAGAAAGACAAAAGGAATAGGGATAGTAATAATAGTAACAAGAATAATAATAACAGTTATAGCGATAATAATAATAGTAATAAGGATAATAATAACAGTTATAGCGATAATAATAATAGTAATAAGGATAATAATAATAGTTATAAGGATAAAGACAAGGGCAATAGGGATAATAATAATAGTAATAAGAATAACAATAACAGTTATTAGCGATAATAATAATAGTTATAAGGATAAAGACAAGAGTAATACGGATAGTAACAATAGAATAAGGATAATAATAACAGTTATAGCGATAATAATAGTAGTAATAACAATAATAATAACAGTTGTAGCGATAATAATAATAGTAAAAAGGATTAATAATAATAGTTATATGGATAAAGACAAGAGTAATACGGATAGTAACAATAGTAATAAGAATAATAATAACAGTTATAGCGATAATAATAATAGAAACAAGAATAATAATAACAGTTATAGCGATAATAATAATAATAATAAGGACAATAATAATAGTTATAATGATAAAGGCAAGAGTACTACGGATAGTAACAATAGAATAAGCATAATAATAACAGTTATAGCGATAATAATAATAGTAAAAAGGATTAATAATAATAGTTATAAGGATAATGACAAGAGTAGCAGATATAGTAACAATAGAATAGGCATAATAATAACAGTTTATAGCGATAATAATAATAGTAATAAGGATAATAATAACAGGCATAGCGATAATAATAATAATAATAAGGATAATAATAATAGTCATAAGGATAAAGACAAGAGGAATAGGGATAATAGTAATTGTAATAAGAATAATAATAACAGTTATAGCGATAATAATAATAGTTATAATGATAAAGGCAAGAGTAATACGGCTAGTAACAATAGAATAAACATAATAATAACAGTTATAGCGATAATAATAATAGTAATAAGGATAATAATAACAGTTATAGCGATAATAATAATAATAATAATAAGGATAATAATAATAGTTATAAGGATAAAGACAAGAGGAATACGGTTAATAGTAACAGTAATAAGAATAATAATAACAGTTATAGCGATAATAATAATAATAATAAGGATAATAATAATAGTTATAAGGAGAAAGACAAGAGGACTAGGGATAATAATAATAGTAACAAGAATAATAATAACAGTTATAGCGATAATAATAAAAGTTATAAGGAGAAAGACAAGAGGAATAGGGATAATAATAATAGTAACAAGAATAATAACAACAGTTATAGCGATAATAATAATAATAATAAGGATAATAATAATAGTTAGAAGGAGAAAGACAAAAGGAATAGGGATAGTAATAATAGTAACAAGAATAATAATAACAGTTATAGCGATAATAATAGTAGTAATAAGGATAATAATAATAGTTATAAGGATAAAGACAAGAGTAATAGGGATTGTAACAATAAAATAACCATAATAATAACAGTTATAGCGATAATAATAATAGTATTATGGATAATAATAACAGTTATAGCGATAATAATAGTAGTAATAAGGATAATAATAATAGTTATAAGGATAAAGACAAGAGCAATAGGGATTGTAACAATAAAATAACCATAATAATAACAGTTATAGCGATAATAATAATAGTAATAAGAATAACAATAACAGTTATTAGCGATAATAATAATAGTTATAAGGATAAAGACAAGAGTAATACGGATAGTAACAATAGAATAAGGATAATAATAACAGTTATAGCGATAATAATAATAGTAACAAGAATAATAATAACAGTTATAGCGATAATAATAATAATAATAAGGATAATAATAATAGTTATAATGATAAAGGCAAGAGTAATACGGATAGTAACAATAGAATAAGCATAATAATAACAGTTATAGCGATAATAATAATAGTAATAAGAATAATAATAACAGTTATAGCGATAATAATAATAGTTATAAGGAGAAAGACAAGAGGAATAGGGATAATAAAAATAGTAACAAGAATATTAGCACCAGTTATAGCGATAACAATAATAATTATAAGGGTAATAATAATAGTTATAAGGAGAAAGACAAGAGGAATAGGTATAATATAATAGTAACAAGAATAATAATAACAGTTATAGCGATAATAATAATAGTATTAAGGATAAAGGCAAGAGTAATACGGACAGTAATAATAGTAACAAGAATAATAATAACAGTTATAGCGATAATAATAATAGTAATAAGGATAATAATAATAGTTATAAGGATAAAGACAAGAGTAATAGGGATAGTAACAATAGAATAAGGATAATAATAACAGTCATAGCGATAATAATAGTAGTAATAACAATAATAATAACAGTTGTAGCGATAATAATAATAGTTCAAAGGATTAATAATAATAGTTATATGGATAAAGACAAGAGTAATACGGATAGTAACAATAGAAATAAGAATAATAATAACAGTTATAGCGATAATAATAATAATAATAAGGATAATAATAATAGTTATAAGGATAAAGACAAGAGTAATAGGTATAGTAACAATAGAATAAGCATAATAATAACAGTTATAGCGATAATAATAAAAGTTATAAGGAGAAAGACAAGAGGAATAGGGATAATAATAATAGTAACAAGAATAATAACAACAGTTATAGCGATAATAATAATAATAATAAGGATAATAATAATAGTTAGAAAGAGAAAGACAAAAGGAATAGGGATAGTAATAATAGTATCAAGAATAATAATAACAGTTATAGCGATAATAATAATAGTAATAAGGATAATAATAACAGTTCTGGCGATAATAATAATAATAATAAGGATAATAATAATAGTTATAAGGATAAAGACAAGAGGAATAGGGATTGTAACAATAAAATAACCATAATAATAACAGTTATAGCGATAATAATAGTAGTAATAAGAATAACAATAACAGTTATTAGCGATAATAATAATAGTTATAAGGATAAAGACAAGAGTAATACGGATAGTAACAATAGAATAAGGATAATAATAACAGTTATAGCGATAATAATAGTAGTAATAACAATAATAATAACAGTTGTAGCGATAATAATAATAGTAAAAAGGATTAATAATAATAGTTATATGGAAAAAGACAAGAGTAATACGGATAGTAACAATAGTAATAAGAATAATAATAACAGTTATAGCGATAATAATAATAGCAACAAGAATAATAATAACAGTTATAGCGATAATAATAATAATAATAAGGACAATAATAATAGTTATAATGATAAAGGCAAGAGTACTACGGATAGTAACAATAGAATAAGCATAATAATAACAGTTATAGCGATAATAATAATAGTAATAAGGATAATAATAATAGTTATAAGGATAAAGACAAGGGTAATAGGGATAGTAACAATAGAATGACCATAATAATAACAGTTATAGCGATAATAATAATAGTATTAAGGATAATAATAACAGTTATAGCGATAATAATAATAGTTATAAGGAGAAAGACAAGAGGAATAGGGATAATAAAAATAGTGACAAGAATATTACCACCAGTTATAGCGATAACAATAATAATTATAAGGATAATAATAATAGTTATAAGGAGAAAGACAAGAGGAATAGGTATAATATAATAGTAACAAGAATAATAATAACAGTTATAGCGATAATAGTAATAATAATAAGGATAATAATAATAGTTAGAAGGAGAAAGACAAAAGGAATAGGGATAGTAATAATAGTAACAAGAATAATAATAACAGTTATAGCGATAATAATAATAGTAATAAGGATAATAATAACAGTTCTGGCGATAATAATAATAATAATAAGGATAATAATAATAGTTATAAGGATAAAGACAAGAGGAATAGGGACAGTAATAATAGTAACAAGAATAATAATAACAGTTATAGCGATAATAATAGTAGTAATAAGGATAATAATAATAGTTATAAGGATAAAGACAAGAGTAATAGGGATTGTAACAATAAAATAACCATAATAATAACAGTTATAGCGATAATAATAATAGTATTAAGGATAATAATAACAGTTATAGCGATAATAATAATAGTAATAAGGATAATAATAATAGTTATAAGGATAAAGACAAGGGCAATAGGGATAATAATAATAGTAATAAGAATAACAATAACAGTTATTAGCGATAATAATAATAGTTATAAGGATAAAGACAAGAGTAATACGGATAGTAACAATAGAATAAGGATAATAATAACAGTTATAGCGATAATAATAGTAGTAATAACAATAATAATAACAGTTGTAGCGATAATAATAATAGTAAAAAGGATTAATAATAATAGTTATATGGATAAAGACAAGAGTAATACGGATAGTAACAATAGTAATAAGAATAATAATAACAGTTATAGCGATAATAATAATAGAAACAAGAATAATAATAACAGTTATAGCGATAATAATAATAATAATAAGGACAATAATAATAGTTATAATGATAAAGGCAAGAGTACTACGGATAGTAACAATAGAATAAGCATAATAATAACAGTTATAGCGATAATAATAATAGTAATAAGAATAATAATAACAGTTATAGCGATAATAATAATAGTTATAAGGAGAAAGACAAGAGGAATAGGGATAATAAAAATAGTAACAAGAATATTAGCACCAGTTATAGCGATAACAATAATAATTATAAGGGTAATAATAATAGTTATAAGGAGAAAGACAAGAGGAATAGGTATAATATAATAGTAACAAGAATAATAATAACAGTTATAGCGATAATAATAATAGTATTAAGGATAAAGGCAAGAGTAATACGGACAGTAATAATAGTAACAAGAATAATAATAACAGTTATAGCGATAATAATAATAGTAATAAGGATAATAATAATAGTTATAAGGATAAAGACAAGAGTAATAGGGATAGTAACAATAGAATAAGGATAATAATAACAGTTATAGCGATAATAATAGTAGTAATAACAATAATAATAACAGTTGTAGCGATAATAATAATAGTTCAAAGGATTAATAATAATAGTTATATGGATAAAGACAAGAGTAATACGGATAGTAACAATAGAAATAAGAATAATAATAACAGTTATAGCGATAATAATAATAGTAACAAGAATAATAATAACAGTTATAGCGATAATAATAATAATAATAAGGATAATAATAATAGTTATAAGGATAAAGACAAGAGTAATAGGTATAGTAACAATAGAATAAGCATAATAATAACAGTTATAGCGATAATAATAAAAGTTATAAGGAGAAAGACAAGAGGAATAGGGATAATAATAATAGTAACAAGAATAATAACAACAGTTATAGCGATAATAATAATAATAATAAGGATAATAATAATAGTTAGAAAGAGAAAGACAAAAGGAATAGGGATAGTAATAATAGTATCAAGAATAATAATAACAGTTATAGCGATAATAATAATAGTAATAAGGATAATAATAACAGTTCTGGCGATAATAATAATAATAATAAGGATAATAATAATAGTTATAAGGATAAAGACAAGAGGAATAGGGATTGTAACAATAAAATAACCATAATAATAACAGTTATAGCGATAATAATAATAGTAATAAGAATAACAATAACAGTTATTAGCGATAATAATAATAGTTATAAGGATAAAGACAAGAGTAATACGGATAGTAACAATAGAATAAGGATAATAATAACAGTTATAGCGATAATAATAGTAGTAATAACAATAATAATAACAGTTGTAGCGATAATAAAAAAGTAAAAAGGATTAATAATAATAGTTATATGGATAAAGACAAGAGTAATACGGATAGTAACAATAGTAATAAGAATAATAATAACAGTTATAGCGATAATAATAATAGCAACAAGAATAATAATAACAGTTATAGCGATAATAATAATAATAATAAGGACAATAATAATAGTTATAATGATAAAGGCAAGAGTACTACGGATAGTAACAATAGAATAAGCATAATAATAACAGTTATAGCGATAATAATAATAGTAATAAGGATAATAATAATAGTTATAAGGATAAAGACAAGGGTAATAGGGATAGTAACAATAGAATGACCATAATAATAACAGTTATAGCGATAATAATAATAGTATTAAGGATAATAATAACAGTTATAGCGATAATAATAATAGTTATAAGGAGAAAGACAAGAGGAATAGGGATAATAAAAATAGTGACAAGAATATTACCACCAGTTATAGCGATAACAATAATAATTATAAGGATAATAATAATAGTTATAAGGAGAAAGACAAGAGGAATAGGTATAATATAATAGTAACAAGAATAATAATAACAGTTATAGCGATAATAATAATAGTAATAAGGATAATAATAATAGTTATAAGGATAAAGACAAGAGGAATAGGGATAATGGTAATAGTATTAAGGATAATAATAATAATAATAAGGATAATAATAATAGTTATAAGGAGAAAGACAAGAGGAATAGGGATAATAATAATAGTAACAAGAATAATAGTAACAGTTATAGCGATAATAATATTAATAATAAGGATAATAATAATAGTTATAAGGAGAAAGACAAGAGTAATAGAGATAGTAACAAAAGAATAAGCATAATAATAACAGTTATAGCGATAATAATAATAGTAATAAGGATAATAATAACAGTTATAGCGACAATAATAATAATAATAATAAGGATAATAATAATAGTTATAAGGATAAAGACAAGAGGAATACGGTTAATAGTAATAGTAATAAGAATAATAATACCAGTTATAGCGATAATAATAATAGCCATAAGGATAATGATAATAGTTATAAGGATAAAGACAAGAGTAATAGAGATAGTAACAATAGAATCAGCATAATAATAACAGTTATAGCGATAATAATAATAGTAATAAGGATAATAATAACAGTTATAGCGATAATAATAATAATAATAATAAGGATAATAATAATAGTTATAAGGATAAAGACAAGAGGAATACCGTTAATAGTAATAGTAATAATAATAATAATAACAGTTATAGCGATAATAATAATAATAATAAGGATAATAATAATAGTTATAAGGATAAAGACAAGAGGAATAGGGACAGTAGTAATAGTAACAAGAATAATAATAACAGTTATAGCGATAATAATAGTAGTAATAAGGATAATAATAATAGTTATAAGGATAAAGACAAGAGTAATAGGGATTGTAACAAATAAAATAACCATAATAATAACAGTTATAGCGATAATAATAATAGTATTAAGGATAATAATAACAGTTATAGCGATAATAATAATAGTAATAAGGATAATAATAATAGTTATAAGGATAAAGACAAGAGGAATACGGTTAATAGTAGTAGTAATAAGAATAATAATAACAGTTATAGCGATAATAATAATAATAATAACGATAATAATAATAGTTATAAGGATAAAGACAAGAGGAATAGGGACAGTAATAATAGTAACAAGAATAATAATAACAGTTATAGCGATAATAATAATAGTAATAAGGATAATAATAATAGTTATAAGGATAAAGACAAGGGCAATAGGGATAATAATAATAGTAATAAGAATAACAATAACAGTTATTAGCGATAATAATAATAGTAATAAGAATAATAATAACAGTTATTAGCGATAATAATAATAGTTATAAGGATAAAGACAAGAGTAATACGGATAGTAACAATAGAATAAGGATAATAATAACAGTTATAGCGATAATAATAATAGTAATAACAATAATAATAACCGTTATAGCGATAATAATAATAGTAATAAGGATAATAATAATAGTTATAAGGATAAAGACAAGAGTAATAGGGATAGTAACAATAAAATAACCATAATAATAACAGTTATAGCGATAATAATAATAGTATTAAGGATAATAATAACAGTTATAGCGATAATAATAATAGTAATAAGGATAATAATGATAGTTATAAGGATAAAGACAGGGGCAATAGGGATAATAATAATAGTAATAAGAATAACAATAACAGTTATTAGCGATAATAATAATAGTAATAAGAATAATAATAACAGCTATTAGCGATAATAATAATAGTTATAAGGATAAAGACAAGAGTAGTAGATATAGTAACAATAGAATAGGCATAATAATAACAGTTATAGCGATAATAATAATAATAATAAGGATAATAATAATAGTTATAAGGATAAAGACAAGAGTACTGGAGATAGTAACAATAGAATAGGCATAATAATAACAGTTTATAGCGATAATAATAATAGTAATAAGGATAATAATAACAGTTATAGCGAAAATAATAATAATAATAAGGATAATAATAATAGTTATAAGGTTAAATACAAGAGGAATAGGGATAATAGTAATAGTAATAAGAATAATAATAACAGTTATAGCGATAATAATAGTAGTTATAATGATAAAGGCAAGAGTAATACGGATAGTAACAATAGAATAAACATAATAATAACAGTTATAGCGATAATAATAATAGTAATAAGGATAATAATAATAGTTATAAGGAGAAAGACAAGAGGACTAGGGATAATAATAATAGTAACAAGAATAATAATAACAGTTATAGCGATAATAATAATAGCCATAAGGATAATGATAATAATTATAAGGATAAAGACAAGAGTAATAGAGATAGTAACAATAGAATCAGCATAATAATAACAGTTATAGCGATAATAATAATAGTAATAAGGATAATAATAACAGTTATAGCGATAATAATAATAGTAATAAGGATAATAATAACAGGCATAGCGATAATAATAATAATAATAAGGATAATAATAATAGTCATAAGGATAAAGACAAGAGGAATAGGGATAATAGTAATTGTAATAAGAATAATAATAACAGTTATAGCGATAATAATAATAGTAATAACAATAATAATGACCGTTATAGCGATAATAATAATAGTAATAAGGATAATAATAATAGTTATAAGGATAAAGACAAGAGTAATAGGGATTGTAACAATAAAATAACCATAATAATAACAGTTATAGCGATAATAATAATAGTATTATGGATAATAATAACAGTTATAGCGATAATAATAATAATAATAAGGATAATAATAATAGTTATAATGATAAAGGCAAGAGTAATACTGATAGTAACAATAGAATAAGCATAATAATAACAGTTATAGCGATAATAATAATAGTAACAAGAATAATAATAACAGTTATAGCGGTAATAATAATAGCCATAAGGATAATGATAATAGTTATAAGGATAAAGACAAGAGTAATAGGGATAGTAACAATAGAATCAGCCTAATAATAACAGTTATAGCGATAATAATAATAGTAATAAGGATAATAATAATAGTTATAAGGATAAAGACAAGAGTAGTAGAGATAGTAACAATAGAATAGGCATAATAATAACAGTTTATAGCGATAATAATAATAATAATAAGGATAATAATAATAGTCATAAGGATAAAGACAAGAGGAATAGGGATAATAGTAATTGTAATCAGAATAATAATAACAGTTATAGCGATAATAATAATAGTTATAATGATAAAGGCAAGAGTAATACGGCTAGTAACAATAGAATAAACATAATAATAACAGTTATAGCGATAATAATAATAGTAATAAGGATAATAATAACAGTTATAGCGATAATAATAATAATAATAATAAGGATAATAATAATAGTTATAAGGAGAAAGACAAGAGGACTAGGGATAATAATAATAGTAACAAGAATAATAATAACAGTTATAGCGATAATAATAATAATAATAAGGATAATAATAATAGTTAGAAGGAGAAAGACAAAAGGAATAGGGATAGTAATAATAGTAACAAGAATAATAATAACAGTTATAGCGATAATAATAATAGTAATAAGGATAATAATAACAGTTCTGGCGATAATAATAATAATAATAAGGATAATAATAATAGTTATAAGGATAAAGACAAGAGGAATAGGGACAGTAATAATAGTAACAAGAATAATAATAACAGTTATAGCGATAATAATAGTAGTAATAAGGATAATAACAATAGTTATAAGGATAAAGACAAGAGTAATAGGGATTGTAACAATAAAATAACCATAATAATAACAGTTATAGCGATAATAATAATAGTATTAAGGATAATAATAACAGTTATAGCGATAATAATAATAGTAATAAGGATAATAATAATAGTTATAAGGATAAAGACAAGAGGAATACGGTTAATAGTAATAGTAATAAGAATAATAATAACAGTTATAGCGATAATAATAATAATAATAACGATAATAATAATAGTTATAAGGAGAAAGACAAGAGGACTAGGGATAATAATAATAGTAACAAGAATAATAATAACAGTTATAGCGATAATAATAAAAGTTATAAGGAGAAAGACAAGAGGAATAGGGATAATAATAATAGTAACAAGAATAATAATAACAGTTATAGCGATAATAATAAAAGTTATAAGGAGAAAGACAAGAGGAATAGGGATAATAATAATAGTAACAAGAATAATAACAACAGTTATAGCGATAATAATAATAATAATAAGGATAATAATAATAGTTATAAGGATAAAGACAAGAGGAATAGGGACAGTAATAATAGTAACAAGAATAATAATAACAGTTATAGCGATAATAATAGTAGTAATAAGGATAATAATAATAGTTATAAGGATAAAGACAAGAGTAATAGGGATTGTAACAATAAAATAACCATAATAATAACAGTTATAGCGATAATAATAATAGTATTAAGGATAATAATAACAGTTATAGCGATAATAATAATAGTAATAAGGATAATAATTATAGTTATAACGATAAAGACAAGAGGAATACGGTTAATAGTAATAGTAATAAGAATAATAATAACAGTTATACCGATAATAATAATAATAATAACGATAATAATAATAGTTATAAGGATAAAGACAAGAGGAATACGGTTAATAGTAATAGTAATAAGAATAATAATAACAGTTATAGCGATAATAATAATAATAATAACGATAATAATAATAGTTATAAGGAGAAAGACAAGAGGACTAGGGATAATAATAATAGTAACAAGAATAATAATAACAGTTATAGCGATAATAATAAAAGTTATAAGGAGAAAGACAAGAGTAATAGGGATTGTAACAATAAAATAACCATAATAATAACAGTTATAGCGATAATAATAATAGTAATAAGGATAATAATAATAGTTATAAGGATAAAGACAAGAGGAATACGGTTAATAGTAATAGTAATAAGAATAATAATAACAGTTATAGCGATAATAATAATAATAATAACGATAATAATAATAGTTATAAGGAGAAAGACAATAGGACTAGGGATAATAATAATAGTAACAAGAATAATAATAACAGTTATAGCGATAATAATAAAAGTTATAAGGAGAAAGACAAGAGGAATAGGGATAATAATAATAGTAACAAGAATAATAACAACAGTTATAGCGATAATAATAATAGTAATAAGGATAATAATAACAGTTCTGGCGATAATAATAATAATAATAAGGATAATAATAATAGTTATAAGGATAAAGACAAGAGGAATAGGGACAGTAATAATAGTAACAAGAATAATAATAACAGTTATAGCAATAATAATAATAGTATTAAGGATAATAATAACAGTTATAGCGGTAATAATAATAGTAACAAGAATAATAATAACAGTTATAGCGATAATGATAATAGTAATAAGGATAATAATAATAGTTATAAGGATATAGACAAGAGTAATAGGGATAGTAACAATAGAATAACCATAATAATAACAGTTATAGCGATAATAATAATAGTAATAAGGATAATAATAACAGTTCTGGCGATAATAATAATAATAATAAGGATAATAATAATAGTTATAAGGATAAAGACAAGAGGAATAGGGACAGTAATAATAGTAACAAGAATAATAATAACAGTTATAGCGATAATAATAGTAGTAATAAGGATAATAATAATAGTTATAAGGATAAAGACAAGAGTAATAGGGATTGTAACAATAAAATAACCATAATAATAACAGTTATAGCAATAATAATAATAGTATTAAGGATAATAATAACAGTTATAGCGGTAATAATAATAGTAACAAGAATAATAATAACAGTTATAGCGATAATGATAATAGTAATAAGGATAATAATAATAGTTATAAGGATATAGACAAGAGTAATAGGGATAGTAACAATAGAATAAGCATAATAATAACAGTTATAGCGATAATAATAATAGTAGTAAGGATAATAATAACAGTTCTGGCGATAATGATAATAGTAATAAGGATAATAATAATAGTTATAAGGATATAGACAAGAGTAATAGGGATAGTAACAATAGAATAAGCATAATAATAACAGTTATAGCGATAATAATAATAGTAATAAGGATAATAATAACAGTTCTGGCGAGAATAATAATAATAATAAGGATAATAATAATAGTTATAAGGATAAAGACAAGAGTAATAGGGATTGTAACAATAAAATAACCATAATAATAACAGTTATAGCGATAATAATAATAGTATTAAGGATAATAATAACAGTTATAGCGATAATAATAACAGTAATAAGGATAATAATAATAGTTATAAGGATAAAGACAAGAGGAATACGGTTAATAGTAATAGTAATAAGAATAATAATAACAGTTATAGCGATAATAATAATAGCCATAAGGATAATGATAATAGTTATAAGGATAAAGACAAGAGTAATAGAGATAGTAACAATAGAATCAGCATAATAATAACAGTTATAGCGATAATAATAATAGTAATAAGGATAATAGTAATAGTTATAAGGATAAAGACAAGAGTAGTAGATATAGTAACAATAGAATAAACATAATAATAACAGTTATAGCGATAATAATAATAGTAATAAGGATAATAATAACAGTTATAGCGATAATAATAATAATAATAATAAGGATAATAATAATAGTTATAAGGATAAAGACAAGAGGAATACGGTTAATAGTAATAGTAATAAGAATAATAATAACAGTTATAGCGATAATAATAATAATAATAAGGATAATAATAATAGTTATAAGGAGAAAGACAAGAGGACTAGGGATAATAATAATAGTAACAAGAATAATAATAACAGTTATAGCGATAATAATAAAAGTTATAAGGAGAAAGACAAGAGGAATAGGGATAATAATAATAGTAACAAGAATAATAACAACAGTTATAGCGATAATAATAATAATAATAAGGATAATAATAATAGTTAGAAGGAGAAAGACAAAAGGAATAGGGATAGTAATAATAGTAACAAGAATAATAATAACAGTTATAGCGGTAATAATAATAGTAACAAGAATAATAATAACAGTTATAGCGATAATGATAATAGTAATAAGGATAATAATAATAGTTATAAGGATATAGACAAGAGTAATAGGGATAGTAACAATAGAATAAGCATAATGTAACAGTTATAGCTATAATAATAATAGTAACAAGAATAATAACAACAGTTATAGCGATAATAATAATAATAATAAGGATAATAATAATAGTTATAAGGATAAAGACAAGAGGAATAGGGACAGTAATAATAGTAACAAGAATAATAATAACAGTTATAGCGATAATAATAGTAGTAATAAGGATAATAATAATAGTTATAAGGATAAAGACAAGAGTAATAGGGATTGCAACAATAAAATAACCATAATAATAACAGTTATAGCGATAATAATAATAGTATTAAGGATAATAATAACAGTTATAGCGATAATAATAATAGTAATAAGGATAATAATAATAGTTATAAGGATAAAGACAAGAGTAATACGGATAGTAACAATAGTAATAAGAATAATAATAACAGTTATAGCGATAATAATAGTAGTAATAAGGATAATAATAATAGTTATAAGGATAAAGACAAGAGTAATAGGGATTGTAACAATAAAATAACCATAATAATAACAGTTATAGCGATAATAATAATAGTATTATGGATAATAATAACAGTTATAGCGATAATAATAATAGTAATAAGGATAATAATAATAGTTATAAGGATAAAGACAAGGGCAATAGGGATAATAATAATAGTAATAAGAATAACAATAACAGTTATAGCGATAATAATAATAGCCATAAGGATAATGATAATAGTTATAAGGATAAAGACAAGAGTAATAGAGATAGTAACAATAGAATCAGCATAATAATAACAGTTATAGCGATAATAATAATAATAATAAGGACAATAATAATAGTTATAATGATAAAGGCAAGAGTACTACGGATAGTAACAATAGAATAAGCATAATAATAACAGATATAGCGATAATAATAATAGTAAAAAGGATTAATAATAATAGTTATATGGATAAAGACAAGAGTAATACGGATAGTAACAATAGTAATAAGAATAATAATAACAGTTATAGCGATAATAATAATAGTAATAAGGATAATAATAATAGTTATAAGGATAAAGACAAGAGTAGTAGATATAGTAACAATAGAATAGGCATAACAATAACAGTTTATAGCGATAATAATAATAGTAATAAGGATAATAATAACAGGCATAGCGATAATAATAATAATAGTAAGGATAATAATAATAGTCATAAGGATAAAGACAAGAGGAATAGGGATAATAGTAATTGTAATAAGAATAATAATAACAGTTATAGCGATAATAATAATAATAATAAGGATAATAATAATAGTCATAAGGATAAAGACACGAGGAATAGGGATAATAGTAATTGTAATAAGAATAATAATAACAGTTATAGCGATAATAATAATAGTTATAATGATAAAGGCAAGAGTAATACGGCTAGTAACAATAGAATAAACATAATAATAACAGTTATAGCGATAATAATAATAGAAATAAGGATAATAATAACAGTTATAGCGATAATAATAATAATAATAATAATAATAAGGATAATAATAATAGTTATAAGGATAAAGACAAGAGGAATACGGTTAATAGTAATAGTAATAAGGATAATAATAACAGTTCTGGCGATAATAATAATAATAATAAGGATAATAATAATAGTTATAAGGATAAAGACAAGAGGAATAGGGACAGTAATAATAGTAACAAGAATAATAATAACAGTTATAGCGATAATAATAGTAGTAATAAGGATAATAATAATAGTTATAAGGATAAAGACAAGAGTAATAGGGATTGTAACAATAAAATAACCATAATAATAACAGTTATAGCGATAATAATAATAGTAATAAGGATAATAATAGCAGTTCTGGCGATAATAATAATAATAATAAGGATAATAATAATAGTATTAAGGATAAAGACAAGAGGAATACGGTTAATAGTAATAGTAATAAGAATAATAATAACAGTTATAGCGATAATAATAATAATAATAACGATAATAATAATAGTTATAAGGATAAAGACAAGAGGAATACGGTTAATAGTAATAGTAATAAGAATAATAATAACAGTTATAGCGATAATAATAATAATAATAACGATAATAATAATAGTTATAAGGAGAAAGACAAGAGGACTAGGGATAATAATAATAGTAACAAGAATAATAATAACAGTTATAGCGATAATAATAAAAGTTATAAGGAGAAAGACAAGAGTAATAGGGATTGTAACAATAAAATAACCATAATAATAACAGTTATAGCGATAATAATAATAGTAATAAGGATAATAATAATAGTTATAAGGATAAAGACAAGAGGAATACGGTTAATAGTAATAGTAATAAGAATAATAATAACAGTTAAGGCGATAATAATAATAATAATAACGATAATAATAATAGTTATAAGGAGAAAGACAATAGGACTAGGGATAATAATAATAGTAACAAGAATAATAATAACAGTTATAGCGATAATAATAAAAGTTATAAGGAGAAAGACAAGAGGAATAGGGATAATAATAATAGTAACAAGAATAATAACAACAGTTATAGCGATAATAATAATAGTAATAAGGATAATAATAACAGTTCTGGCGAGAATAATAATAATAATAAGGATAATAATAATAGTTATAAGGATAAAGACAAGAGTAATAGGGATTGTAACAATAAAATAACCATAATAATAACAGTTATAGCGATAATAATAATAGTATTAAGGATAATAATAACAGTTATAGCGATAATAATAACAGTAATAAGGATAATAATAATAGTTATAAGGATAAAGACAAGAGGAATACGGTTAATAGTAATAGTAATAAGAATAATAATAACAGTTATAGCGATAATAATAATAGCCATAAGGATAATGATAATAGTTATAAGGATAAAGACAAGAGTAATAGAGATAGTAACAATAGAATCAGCATAATAATAACAGTTATAGCGATAATAATAATAGTAATAAGGATAATAGTAATAGTTATAAGGATAAAGACAAGAGTAGTAGATATAGTAACAATAGTATAGGCATAATAATAACAGTTTATAGCGATAATAATAATAGTTATAATGATAAAGGCAAGAGTAATACGGATAGTAACAATAGAATAAACATAATAATAACAGTTATAGCGATAATAATAATAGTAATAAGGATAATAATAACAGTTATAGCGATAATAATAATAATAATAATAAGGATAATAATAATAGTTATAAGGATAAAGACAAGAGGAATACGGTTAATAGTAATAGTAATAAGAATAATAATAACAGTTATAGCGATAATAATAATAATAATAAGGATAATAATAATAGTTATAAGGAGAAAGACAAGAGGACTAGGGATAATAATAATAGTAACAAGAATAATAATAACAGTTATAGCGATAATAATAAAAGTTATAAGGAGAAAGACAAGAGGAATAGGGATAATAATAATAGTAACAAGAATAATAACAACAGTTATAGCGATAATAATAATAATAATAAGGATAATAATAATAGTTAGAAGGAGAAAGACAAGAGGACTAGGGATAATAATAATAGTAACAAGAATAATAATAACAGTTATAGCGATAATAATAAAAGTTATAAGGAGAAAGACAAGAGGAATAGGGATAATAATAATAGTAACAAGAATAATAACAACAGTTATAGCGATAATAATAATAATAATAAGGATAATAATAATAGTTAGAAGGAGAAAGACAAAAGGAATAGGGATAGTAATAATAGTAACAAGAATAATAATAACAGTTATAGCGGTAATAATAATAGTAACAAGAATAATAATAACAGTTATAGCGATAATGATAATAGTAATAAGGATAATAATAATAGTTATAAGGATATAGACAAGAGTAATAGGGATAGTAACAATAGAATAAGCATAATAATAACAGTAATAGCGATAATAATAATAGTAATAAGGATAATAATAACAGTTCTGGCGATAATAATAATAATAATAAGGATAATAATAATAGTTATAAGGATAAAGACAAGAGGAATAGGGACAGTAATAATAGTAACAAGAATAATAATAACAGTTATAGCGATAATAATAGTAGTAATAAGGATAATAATAATAGTTATAAGGATAAAGACAAGAGTAATAGGGATTGTAACAATAAAATAACCATAATAATAACAGTTATAGCGATAATAATAATAGTATTAAGGATAATAATAACAGTTATAGCGATAATAATAATAGTAATAAGGATAATAATAATAGTTATAAGGATAAAGACAAGAGGAATACGGTTAATAGTAATAGTAATAAGAATAATAATAACAGTTATAGCGATAATAATAATAATAATAACGATAATAATAATAGTTATAAGGAGAAAGACAAGAGGACTAGGGATAATAATAATAGTAACAAGAATAATAATAACAGTTATAGCGATAATAATAAAAGTTATAAGGAGAAAGACAAGAGGAATAGGGATAATAATAATAGTAACAAGAATAATAATAACAGTTATAGCGATAATAATAAAAGTTATAAGGAGAAAGACAAGAGGAATAGGGATAATAATAATAGTAACAAGAATAATAACAACAGTTATAGCGATAATAATAATAATAATAAGGATAATAATAATAGTTATAAGGATAAAGACAAGAGGAATAGGGACAGTAATAATAGTAACAAGAATAATAATAACAGTTATAGCGATAATAATAGTAGTAATAAGGATAATAATAATAGTTATAAGGATAAAGACAAGAGTAATAGGGATTGTAACAATAAAATAACCATAATAATAACAGTTATAGCGATAATTATAATAGTATTAAGGATAATAATAACAGTTATAGCGATAATAATAATAGTAATAAGGATAATAATAATAGTTATAACGATAAAGACAAGAGGAATACGGTTAATAGTAATAGTAATAAGAATAATAATAACAGTTATAGCGATAATAATAATAATAATAACGATAATAATAATAGTTATAAGGATAAAGACAAGAGGAATACGGTTAATAGTAATAGTAATAAGAATAATAATAACAGTTATAGCGATAATAATAATAATAATAACGATAATAATAATAGTTATAAGGAGAAAGACAAGAGGACTAGGGATAATAATAATAGTAACAAGAATAATAATAACAGTTATAGCGATAATAATAAAAGTTATAAGGAGAAAGACAAGAGTAATAGGGATTGTAACAATAAAATAACCATAATAATAACAGTTATAGCGATAATAATAATAGTAATAAGGATAATAATAATAGTTATAAGGATAAAGACAAGAGGAATACGGTTAATAGTAATAGTAATAAGAATAATAATAACAGTTAAGGCGATAATAATAATAATAATAACGATAATAATAATAGTTATAAGGAGAAAGACAATAGGACTAGGGATAATAATAATAGTAACAAGAATAATAATAACAGTTATAGCG
Organism: Megachile ligniseca; assembly: GCA_945859555.1. Taxonomy (NCBI): domain Eukaryota; kingdom Metazoa; phylum Arthropoda; class Insecta; order Hymenoptera; family Megachilidae; genus Megachile; species Megachile ligniseca. The sequence goes on from CAMAOC010000093.1 coordinate 111,938, forward strand.
ATAATAATAAAAGTTATAAGGAGAAAGACAAGAGGAAAAGGGATAATAATAATAGTAACAAGAATAATAACAACAGTTATAGCGATAATAATAATAGTAATAAGGATAATAATAACAGTTCTGGCGAGAATAATAATAATAATAAGGATAATAATAATAGTTATAAGGATAAAGACAAGAGTAATAGGGATTGTAACAATAAAATAACCATAATAATAACAGTTATAGCGATAATAATAATAGTATTAAGGATAATAATAACAGTTATAGCGATAATAATAACAGTAATAAGGATAATAATAATAGTTATAAGGATAAAGACAAGAGGAATACGGTTAATAGTAATAGTAATAAGAATAATAATAACAGTTATAGCGATAATAATAATAGCCATAAGGATAATGATAATAGTTATAAGGATAAAGACAAGAGTAATAGAGATAGTAACAATAGAATCAGCATAATAATAACAGTTATAGCGATAATAATAATAGTAATAAGGATAATAGTAATAGTTATAAGGATAAAGACAAGAGTAGTAGATATAGTAACAATAGTATAGGCATAATAATAACAGTTTATAGCGATAATAATAATAGTTATAATGATAAAGGCAAGAGTAATACGGATAGTAACAATAGAATAAACATAATAATAACAGTTATAGCGATAATAATAATAGTAATAAGGATAATAATAACAGTTATAGCGATAATAATAATAATAATAATAAGGATAATAATAATAGTTATAAGGATAAAGACAAGAGGAATACGGTTAATAGTAATAGTAATAAGAATAATAATAACAGTTATAGCGATAATAATAATAATAATAAGGATAATAATAATAGTTATAAGGAGAAAGACAAGAGGACTAGGGATAATAATAATAGTAACAAGAATAATAATAACAGTTATAGCGATAATAATAAAAGTTATAAGGAGAAAGACAAGAGGAATAGGGATAATAATAATAGTAACAAGAATAATAACAACAGTTATAGCGATAATAATAATAATAATAAGGATAATAATAATAGTTAGAAGGACAAAGACAAGAGGACTAGGGATAATAATAATAGTAACAAGAATAATAATAACAGTTATAGCGATAATAATAAAAGTTATAAGGAGAAAGACAAGAGGAATAGGGATAATAATAAGAGTAACAAGAATAATAACAACAGTTATAGCGATAATAATAATAATAATAAGGATAATAATAATAGTTAGAAGGAGAAAGACAAAAGGAATAGGGATAGTAATAATAGTAACAAGAATAATAATAACAGTTATAGCGGTAATAATAATAGTAACAAGAATAATAATAACAGTTATAGCGATAATGATAATAGTAATAAGGATAATAATAATAGTTATAAGGATATAGACAAGAGTAATAGGGATAGTAACAATAGAATAAGCATAATGTAACAGTTATAGCTATAATAATAATAGTAACAAGAATAATAACAACAGTTATAGCGATAATAATAATAATAATAATAAGGATAATAATAATAGTTATAAGGATAAAGACAAGAGGAATAGGGACAATAATAATAGTAACATGAATAATAATAACAGTTATAGCGATAATAATAGTAGTAATAAGGATAATAATAATAGTTATAAGGATAAAGACAAGAGTAATAGGGATTGCAACAATAAAATAACCATAATAATAACAGTTATAGCGATAATAATAATAGTATTAAGGATAATAATAACAGTTATAGCGATAATAATAATAGTAATAAGGATAATAATAATAGTTATAAGGATAAAGACAAGAGTAATACGGATGGTAACAATAGTAATAAGAATAATAATAACAGTTATAGCGATAATAATAGTAGTAATAAGGATAATAATAATAGTTATAAGGATAAAGACAAGAGTAATAGGGATTGTAACAATAAAATAACCATAATAATAACAGTTATAGCGATAATAATAATAGTATTATGGATAATAATAACAGTTATAGCGATAATAATAATAGTAATAAGGATAATAATAATAGTTATAAGGATAAAGACAAGGGCAATAGGGATAATAATAATAGTAATAAGAATAACAATAACAGTTATAGCGATAATAATAATAGCCATAAGGATAATGATAATAGTTATAAGGATAAAGACAAGAGTAATAGAGATAGTAACAATAGAATCAGCATAATAATAACAGTTATAGCGATAATAATAATAATAATAAGGACAATAATAATAGTTATAATGACAAAGGCAAGAGTACTACGGATAGTAACAATAGAATAAGCATAATAATAACAGTTATAGCGATAATAATAATAGTAAAAAGGATTAATAATAATAGTTATATGGATAAAGACAAGAGTAATACGGATAGTAACAATAGTAATAAGAATAATAATAACAGTTATAGCGATAATAATAGTAGTAATAAGGATAATAATAATAGTTATAAGGATAAAGACAAGAGTAATAGGGATTGTAACAATAAAATAACCATAATAATAACAGTTATAGCGATAATAATAATAGTATTATGGATAATAATAACAGTTATAGCGATAATAATAATAGTAATAAGGATAATAATAATAGTTATAAGGATAAAGACAAGAGTAGTAGATATAGTAACAATAGAATAGGCATAATAATAACAGTTTATAGCGATAATAATAATAGTAATAAGGATAATAATAACAGGCATAGCGATAATAATAATAATAGTAAGGATAATAATAATAGTCATAAGGATAAAGACAAGAGGAATAGGGATAATAGTAAATGTAATAAGAATAATAATAACAGTTATAGCGATAATAATAATAATAATAAGGATAATAATAATAGTCATAAGGATAAAGACAAGAGGAATAGGGATAATAGTAATTGTAATAAGAATAATAATAACAGTTATAGCGATAATAATAATAGTTATAATGATAAAGGCAAGAGTAATACGGCTAGTAACAATAGAGTAAACATAATAATAACAGTTATAGCGATAATAATAATAGAAATAAGGATAATAATAACAGTTATAGCGATAATAATAATAATAATAATAATAAGGATAATAATGATAGTTATAAGGATAAAGACAAGAGGAATACGGTTAATAGTAATAGTAATAAGGATAATAATAACAGTTCTGGCGATAATAATAATAATAATAAGGATAATAATAATAGTTATAAGGATAAAGACAAGAGTAATAGGGATTGTAACAATAAAATAACCATAATAATAACAGTTATAGCGATAATAATAATAGTATTATGGATAATAATAACAGTTATAGCGATAATAATAATAGTAATAAGGATAATAATAATAGTTATAAGGATAAAGACAAGGGCAATAGGGATAATAATAATAGTAATAAGAATAACAATAACAGTTATAGCGATAATAATAATAGCCATAAGGATAATGATAATAGTTATAAGGATAAAGACAAGAGTAATAGAGATAGTAACAATAGAATCAGCATAATAATAACAGTTATAGCGATAATAATAATAATAATAAGGACAATAATAATAGTTATAATGACAAAGGCAAGAGTACTACGGATAGTAACAATAGAATAAGCATAATAATAACAGTTATAGCGATAATAATAATAGTAAAAAGGATTAATAATAATAGTTATATGGATAAAGACAAGAGTAATACGGATAGTAACAATAGTAATAAGAATAATAATAACAGTTATAGCGATAATAATAGTAGTAATAAGGATAATAATAATAGTTATAAGGATAAAGACAAGAGTAATAGGGATTGTAACAATAAAATAACCATAATAATAACAGTTATAGCGATAATAATAATAGTATTATGGATAATAATAACAGTTATAGCGATAATAATAATAGTAATAAGGATAATAATAATAGTTATAAGGATAAAGACAAGAGTAGTAGATATAGTAACAATAGAATAGGCATAATAATAACAGTTTATAGCGATAATAATAATAGTAATAAGGATAATAATAACAGGCATAGCGATAATAATAATAATAGTAAGGATAATAATAATAGTCATAAGGATAAAGACAAGAGGAATAGGGATAATAGTAAATGTAATAAGAATAATAATAACAGTTATAGCGATAATAATAATAATAATAAGGATAATAATAATAGTCATAAGGATAAAGACAAGAGGAATAGGGATAATAGTAATTGTAATAAGAATAATAATAACAGTTATAGCGATAATAATAATAGTTATAATGATAAAGGCAAGAGTAATACGGCTAGTAACAATAGAGTAAACATAATAATAACAGTTATAGCGATAATAATAATAGAAATAAGGATAATAATAACAGTTATAGCGATAATAATAATAATAATAATAATAAGGATAATAATAATAGTTATAAGGATAAAGACAAGAGGAATACGGTTAATAGTAATAGTAATAAGGATAATAATAACAGTTCTGGCGATAATAATAATAATAATAAGGATAATAATAATAGTTATAAGGATAAAGACAAGAGGAATAGGGACAGTAATAATAGTAACAAGAATAATAATAACAGTTATAGCGATAATAATAGTAGTAATAAGGATAATAATAATAGTTATAAGGATAAAGACAAGAGTAATAGGGATTGTAACAATAAAATAACCATAATAATAACAGTTATAGCAATAATAATAATAGTATTAAGGATAATAATAACAGTTATAGCGGTAATAATAATAGTAACAAGAATAATAATAACAGTTATAGCGATAATGATAATAGTAATAAGGATAATAATAATAGTTATAAGGATATAGACAAGAGTAATAGGGATAGTAACAATAGAATAACCATAATAATAACAGTTATAGCGATAATAATAATAGTAATAAGGATAATAATAACAGTTCTGGCGATAATAATAATAATAATAAGGATAATAATAATAGTTATAAGGATAAAGACAAGAGGAATAGGGACAGTAATAATAGTAACAAGAATAATAATAACAGTTATAGCGATAATAATAGTAGTAATAAGGATAATAATAATAGTTATAAGGATAAAGACAAGAGTAATAGGGATTGTAACAATAAAATAACCATAATAATAACAGTTATAGCAATAATAATAATAGTATTAAGGATAATAATAACAGTTATAGCGGTAATAATAATAGTAACAAGAATAATAATAACAGTTATAGCGATAATGATAATAGTAATAAGGATAATAATAATAGTTATAAGGATATGGACAAGAGTAATAGGGATAGTAACAATAGAATAAGCATAATAATAACAGTTATAGCGATAATAATAATAGTAATAAGGATAATAATAACAGTTCTGGCGATAATGATAATAGTAATAAGGATAATAATAATAGTTATAAGGATATAGACAAGAGTAATAGGGATAGTAACAATAGAATAAGCATAATAATAACAGTTATAGCGATAATAATAATAGTAATAAGGATAATAATAACAGTTCTGGCGAGAATAATAATAATAATAAGGATAATAATAATAGTTATAAGGATGAAGACAAGAGGAATAGGGACAGTAATAATAGTAACAAGAATAATAATAACAGTTATAGCGATAATAATAGTAGTAATAAGGATAATAATAATAGTTATAAGGATAAAGACAAGAGTAATAGGGATTGTAACAATAAAATAACCATAATAATAACAGTTATAGCGATAATAATAATAGTATTAAGGATAATAATAACAGTTATAGCGATAATAATAATAGTAATAAGGATAATAATAATAGTTATAAGGATAAAGACAAGAGGAATACGGTTAATAGTAATAGTAATAAGAATAATAATAACAGTTATAGCGATAATAATAATAGCCATAAGGATAATGATAATAGTTATAAGGATAAAGACAAGAGTAATAGAGATAGTAACAAAAGAATCAGCATAATAATAACAGTTATAGCGATAATAATAATAGTAATAAGGATAATAGTAATAGTTATAAGGATAAAGACAAGAGTAGTAGATATAGTAACAATAGAATAGGCATAATAATAACAGTTTATAGCGATAATAATAATAGTAATAAGGATAATAATAACAGGCATAGCGATAATAATAATAATAATAAGGATAATAATAATAGTCATAAGGATAAAGACAAGAGGAATAGGGATAATAGTAATTGTAATAAGAATAATAATAACAGTTATAGCGATAATAATAATAGTTATAATGATAAAGGCAAGAGTAATACGGATAGTAACAATAGAATAAACATAATAATAACAGTTATAGCGATAATAATAATAGTAATAAGGATAATAATAACAGTTATAGCGATAATAATAATAATAATAATAAGGATAATAATAATAGTTATAAGGATAAAGACAAGAGGAATACGGTTAATAGTAATAGTAATAAGAATAATAATAACAGTTATAGCGATAATAATAATAATAATAAGGATAATAATAATAGTTATAAGGAGAAAGACAAGAGGACTAGGGATAATAATAATAGTAACAAGAATAATAATAACAGTTATAGCGATAATAATAAAAGTTATAAGGAGAAAGACAAGAGGAATAGGGATAATAATAATAGTAACAAGAATAATAACAACAGTTATAGCGATAATAATAATAATAATAAGGATAATAATAATAGTTAGAAGGAGAAAGACAAGAGGACTAGGGATAATAATAATAGTAACAAGAATAATAATACCAGTTATAGCGATAATAATAAAAGTTATAAGGAGAAAGACAAGAGGAATAGGGATAATAATAATAGTAACAAGAATAATAACAACAGTTATAGCGATAATAATAATAATAATAAGGATAATAATAATAGTTAGAAGGAGAAAGACAAAAGTAATAGGGATAGTAATAATAGTAACAAGAATAATAATAACAGTTATAGCGGTAATAATAATAGTAACAAGAATAATAATAACAGTTATAGCGATAATGATAATAGTAATAAGGATAATAATAATAGTTATAAGGATATAGACAAGAGTAATAGGGATAGTAACAATAGAATAAGCATAATGTAACAGTTATAGCTATAATAATAATAGTAACAAGAATAATAACAACAGTTATAGCGATAATAATAATAATAATAAGGATAATAATAATAGTTAGAAGGAGAAAGACAAGAGGAATAGGGATAATAGTAATTGTAATAAGAATAATAATAACAGTTATAGCGATAATAATAATAGTTATAATGATAAAGGCAAGAGTAATACGGATAGTAACAATAGAATAAACATAATAATAACAGTTATAGCGATAATAATAATAGTAATAAGGATAATAATAACAGTTATAGCGATAATAATAATAATAATAATAAGGATAATAATAATAGTTATAAGGATAAAGACAAGAGGAATACGGTTAATAGTAATAGTAATAAGAATAATAATAACAGTTATAGCGATAATAATAATAATAATAAGGATAATAATAATAGTTATAAGGAGAAAGACAAGAGGACTAGGGATAATAATAATAGTAACAAGAATAATAATAACAGTTATAGCGATAATAATAAAAGTTATAAGGAGAAAGACAAGAGGAATAGGGATAATAATAATAGTAACAAGAATAATAACAACAGTTATAGCGATAATAATAAAAGTTATAAGGAGAAAGACAAGAGGAATAGGGATAATAATAATAGTAACAAGAATAATAACAACAGTTATAGCGATAATAATAATAATAATAAGGATAATAATAATAGTTAGAAGGAGAAAGACAAAAGGAATAGGGATAGTAATAATAGTAACAAGAATAATAATAACAGTTATAGCGGTAATAATAATAGTAACAAGAATAATAATAACAGTTATAGCGATAATGATAATAGTAATAAGGATAATAATAATAGTTATAAGGATATAGACAAGAGTAATAGGGATAGTAACAATAGAATAAGCATAATGTAACAGTTATAGCTATAATAATAATAGTAACAAGAATAATAACAACAGTTATAGCGATAATAATAATAATAATAAGGATAATAATAATAGTTATAAGGATAAAGACAAGAGGAATAGGGACAGTAATAATAGTAACAAGAATAATAATAACAGTTATAGCGATAATAATAGTAGTAATAAGGATAATAATAATAGTTATAAGGATAAAGACAAGAGTAATAGGGATTGCAACAATAAAATAACCATAATAATAACAGTTATAGCGATAATAATAATAGTAATAAGGATAATAATAATAGTTATAAGGATAAAGACAAGAGTAATACGGATAGTAACAATAGTAATAAGAATAATAATAACAGTTATAGCGATAATAATAGTAGTAATAAGGATAATAATAATAGTTATAAGGATAAAGACAAGAGTAATAGGGATTGTAACAATAAAATAACCATAATAATAACAGTTATAGCGATAATAATAATAGTATTATGGATAATAATAACAGTTATAGCGATAATAATAATAGTAATAAGGATAATAATAATAGTTATAAGGATAAAGACAAGAGTAATAGAGATAGTAACAATAGAATCAGCATAATAATAACAGTTATAGCGATAATAATAATAGTAATAAGGATAATAATAACAGACATAGCGATAATAATAATAATAATAAGGATAATAATAATAGTTATAAGGATAAAGACAAGAGGAATAGGGATAATGGTAATAGTAATAAGAATAATAATAACAGTTATAGCGATAATAATAATAGTTATAATGATAAAGGCAAGAGTAATACGGCTAGTAACAATAGAATAAACATAATAATAACAGTTATAGCGATAATAATAATAGTAATAAGGATAATAATTACAGTTATAGCGATAATAATAATAATAATAATAAGGATAATAATAATAGTTATAAGGAGAAAGACAAGAGGACTAGGGATAATAATAATAGTAACAAGAATAATAATAACAGTTATAGCGATAATAATAAAAGTTATAAGGAGAAAGACAAGAGGAATAGGGATAATAATAATAGTAACAAGAATAATAACCACAGTTATAGCGATAATAATAATAATAATAAGGATAATAATAATAGTTAGAAGGAGAAAGACAAAAGGAATAGGGATAGTAATAATAGTAACAAGAATAATAATAACAGTTATAGCGATAATAATAATAGTAATAAGGATAATAATAACAGTTCTGGCGATAATAATAATAATAATAAGGATAATAATAATAGTTATAAGGATAAAGACAAGAGGAATAGGGACAGTAATAATAGTAACAAGAATAATAATAACAGTTATAGCGATAATAATAGTAGTAATAAGGATGATAATAATAGTTATAAGGATAAAGACAAGAGTAATAGGGATTGTAACAATAAAATAACCATAATAATAACAGTTATAGCGATAATAATAATAGTTTTAAGGATAATAATAACAGTTATAGCGATAATAATAATAGTAATAAGGATAATAATAATAGTTATAAGGATAAAGACAAGAGGAATAGGGATAATGGTAATAGTAATAAGAATAATAATAACAGTCATAGCGATAATAATAATAGTAATAAGGATAATAATAACAGTTATAGCGATAATAATAATAATAATAATAAGGATAATAATAATAGTTATAAGGATAAAGACAAGAGGAATACGGTTAATAGTAATAGTAATAAGAATAATAATAACAGTTATAGCGATAATAATAATAATAATAAGGATAATAATAATAGTTATAAGGAGAAAGACAAGAGGACTAGGGATAATAATAATAGTAACAAGAATAATAATAACAGTTATAGCGATAATAATAAAAGTTATAAGGAGAAAGACAAGAGGAATAGGGATAGTAATAATAGTAACAAGAATAATAATAACAGTTATAGCGATAATAATAATAGTAATAAGGATAATAATAACAGTTCTGGCGATAATAATAATAATAATAAGGATAATAATAATAGTTATAAGGATAAAGACAAGAGGAATAGGGACAGTAATAATAGTAACAAGAATAATAATAACAGTTATAGCGATAATAATAGTAGTAATAAGGATAATAATAATAGTTATAAGGATAAAGACAAGAGTAATAGGGATTGCAACAATAAAATAACCATAATAATAACAGTTATAGCGATAATAATAATAGTATTAAGGATAATAATAACAGTTATAGCGATAATAATAATAGTAATAAGGATAATAATAATAGTTATAAGGATAAAGACAAGGGCAATAGGGATAATAATAATAGTAATAAGAATGACAATAACAGTTATTAGCGATAATAATAATAGTTATAAGGATAAAGACAAGAGTAATACGAGTAGTAACAATAGGATAAACATAATAATAACAGTTATAGCGATAATAATAATAGTAATAAGTATAATAATAACAGTTATAGCGATAATAATAATAATAATAATAAGGATAATAATAATAGTTATAAGGATAAAGACAAGAGGAATACGGTTAATAGTAATAGTAATAAGAATAATAATAACAGTTATAGCGATAATAATAATAGCCATAAGGATAATGATAATAGTTATAAGGATAAAGACAAGAGTAATAGAGATAGTAACAATAGAATCAGTCTAATAATAACAGTTATAGCGATAATAATAATAGTAATAAAGATAATAATAACAGTTCTAGCGATAATAATAATAGTAATAAGGATAATAATAATAGTTATAAGGGTAAAGACAAGAGTAGTAGAGATAGTAACAATAGAATAGGCATAATAATAACAGTTTATAGCGATAATAATAATAGTAATAAGGATAATAATAACAGTTATAGCGAAAATAATAATAATAAAAAGGATAATAATAATAATTATAAGGTTAAATACAAGAGGAATAGTAATAATAGTAATAGTAATAAGAATAATAATAACAGTTATAGCGATAATAATGATAATAATAAGGATAATAATAACAGTTCTGGCGATAATAATAATAATAATAAGGATAATAATAATAGTTATAAGGATAAAGACAAGAAGAATAGGGACAGTAATAATAGTAACAAGAATAATAATAACAGTTATAGCGATAATAATAGTAGTAATAAGGATAATAATAATAGTTATAAGGATAAAGACAAGAGTAATAGGGATTGTAACAATAAAATAACCATAATAATAACAGTTATAGCGATAATAATAATAGTTATAATGATAAAGGCAAGAGTAATACGGCTAGTAACAATAGAATAAACATAATAATAACAGTTATAGCGATAATAATAATAGTAATAAGGATAATAATAACAGTTATAGCGATAATAATAATAATAATAATAAGGATAATAATAATAGTTATAAGGATAAAGACAAGAGGAATACTGTTAATAGTAATAGTAATAAGAATAATAATAACAGTTATAGCGATAATAATAATAATAATAAGGATAATAATAATAGTTATAAGGAGAAAGACAAGAGGACTAGGGATAATAATAATAGTAACAAGAATAATAATAACAGTTATAGCGATAATAATAAAAGTTATAAGGAGAAAGACAAGAGGAATAGGGATAATAATAATAGTAACAAGAATAATAACAACAGTTATAGCGATAATAATAATAATAATAATAAGGATAATAATAATAGTTAGAAGGAGAAAGACAAAAGGAATAGGGATAGTAATAATAGTAACAAGAATAATAATAACAGTTATAGCGATAATAATAATAGTAATAAGGATAATAATAACAGTCATAGCGATAATAATAATAATAATAAGGATAATAATAATAGTTATAAGGATAAAGACAAGAGGAATAGGGATAATGGTAATAGTAATAAGAATAATAATAACAGTTATAGCGATAATAATAATAGCCATAAGGATAATGATAATAATTATAAGGATAAAGACAAGAGTAATAGAGATAGTAACAATAGAATCAGCATAATAATAACAGTTATAGCGATAATAATAATAGTAATAAGGATAATAATAACAGTTATAGCGATAATAATAATAGTAATAAGGATAATGATAATAATTATAAGGATAAAGACAAGAGTAATAGAGATAGTAACAATAGAATCAGCATAATAATAACAGTTATAGCGATAATAATAATAGTAATAAGAATAATAATAACAGTTATAGCGATAATAATAATAGTTATAAGGAGAAAGACAAGAGGAATAGGGATAATAAAAATAGCGACAAGAATATTAGCACCAGTTATAGCGATAACAATAATAATTATAAGGATAATAATAATAGTTATAAGGAGAAAGACAAGATGAATAGGTATAATATAATAGTAACAAGAATAATAATAACAGTTATAGCGATAATAATAATAGTATTAAGGATAAAGGCAAGAGTAATACGGACAGTAATAATAGTAACAAGAATAATAATAACAGTTATAGCGATAATAATAATAGTAATAAGGATAATAATAATAGTTATAAGGATAAAGACAAGAGTAATAGGGATAGTAACAATAGAATAACCATAATAATAACAGTTATAGCGATAATAATAATAGTATTAAGGATAATAATAACAGTTATAGCGATAATAATAATAGCCATAAGCATAATGATAATAGTTATAAGGATAAAGACAAGAGTAATAGAGATAGTAACAATAGAATCAGCATAATAATAACAGTTATAGCGATAATAATAATAGTAATAAGGATAATAATAATAGTTATAAGGATAAAGACAAGAGTAGTAGAGATAGTAACAATAGAATAGGCATAATAATAACAGTTTATAGCGATAATAATAATAGTAATAAGGATAATAATAACAGTTCTAGCGATAATAATAATAGTAATAAGGATAATAATAATAGTTATAAGGGTAAAGACAAGAGTAGTAGAGATAGTAACAATAGAATAGGCATAATAATAACAGTTTATAGCGATAATAATAATAGTAATAAGGATAATAATAACAGTTATAGCGAAAATAATAATAATAATAATAAGGATAATAATAATAGTTATAAGGATAAAGACAAGAGGACTAGGGATAATAATAATAGTAACAAGAATAATAATAACAGTTATAGCGATAATAATAAAAGTTATAAGGAGAAAGACAAGAGGAATAGGGATAATAATAATAGTAACAAGAATAATAACCACAGTTATAGCGATAATAATAATAATAATAAGGATAATAATAATAGTTAGAAGGAGAAAGACAAAAGGAATAGGGATAGTAATAATAGTAACAAGAATAATAATAACAGTTATAGCGATAATAATAATAGTAATAAGGATAATAATAACAGTTCTGGCGATAATAATAATAATAATAAGGATAATAATAATAGTTATAAGGATAAAGACAAGAGGAATAGGGACAGTAATAATAGTAACAAGAATAATAATAACAGTTATAGCGATAATAATAGTAGTAATAAGGATGATAATAATAGTTATAAGGATAAAGACAAGAGTAATAGGGATTGTAACAATAAAATAACCATAATAATAACAGTTATAGCGATAATAATAATAGTTTTAAGGATAATAATAACAGTTATAGCGATAATAATAATAGTAATAAGGATAATAATAATAGTTATAAGGATAAAGACAAGAGGAATAGGGATAATGGTAATAGTAATAAGAATAATAATAACAGTCATAGCGATAATAATAATAGTAATAAGGATAATAATAACAGTTATAGCGATAATAATAATAATAATAATAAGGATAATAATAATAGTTATAAGGATAAAGACAAGAGGAATACGGTTAATAGTAATAGTAATAAGAATAATAATAACAGTTATAGCGATAATAATAATAATAATAAGGATAATAATAATAGTTATAAGGAGAAAGACAAGAGGACTAGGGATAATAATAATAGTAACAAGAATAATAATAACAGTTATAGCGATAATAATAAAAGTTATAAGGAGAAAGACAAGAGGAATAGGGATAGTAATAATAGTAACAAGAATAATAATAACAGTTATAGCGATAATAATAATAGTAATAAGGATAATAATAACAGTTCTGGCGATAATAATAATAATAATAAGGATAATAATAATAGTTATAAGGATAAAGACAAGAGGAATAGGGACAGTAATAATAGTAACAAGAATAATAATAACAGTTATAGCGATAATAATAGTAGTAATAAGGATAATAATAATAGTTATAAGGATAAAGACAAGAGTAATAGGGATTGCAACAATAAAATAACCATAATAATAACAGTTATAGCGATAATAATAATAGTATTAAGGATAATAATAACAGTTATAGCGATAATAATAATAGTAATAAGGATAATAATAATAGTTATAAGGATAAAGACAAGGGCAATAGGGATAATAATAATAGTAATAAGAATGACAATAACAGTTATTAGCGATAATAATAATAGTTATAAGGATAAAGACAAGAGTAATACGAATAGTAACAATAGAATAAACATAATAATAACAGTTATAGCGATAATAATAATAGTAATAAGTATAATAATAACAGTTATAGCGATAATAATAATAATAATAATAAGGATAATAATAATAGTTATAAGGATAAAGACAAGAGGAATACGGTTAATAGTAATAGTAATAAGAATAATAATAACAGTTATAGCGATAATAATAATAGCCATAAGGATAATGATAATAGTTATAAGGATAAAGACAAGAGTAATAGAGATAGTAACAATAGAATCAGTCTAATAATAACAGTTATAGCGATAATAATAATAGTAATAAAGATAATAATAACAGTTCTAGCGATAATAATAATAGTAATAAGGATAATAATAATAGTTATAAGGGTAAAGACAAGAGTAGTAGAGATAGTAACAATAGAATAGGCATAATAATAACAGTTTATAGCGATAATAATAATAGTAATAAGGATAATAATAACAGTTATAACGATAATAATAAAAGTTATAAGGAGAAAGACAAGAGGAATAGGGATAATAATAATAGTAACAAGAATAATAATAACAGTTATAGCGATAATAATAAAAGTTATAAGGAGAAAGACAAGAGGAATAGGGATAATAATAATAGTAACAAGAATAATAACAACAGTTATAGCGATAATAATAATAATAATAAGGATAATAATAATAGTTAGAAGGAGAAAGACAAAAGGAATAGGGATAGTAATAATAGTAACAAGAATAATAATAACAGTTATAGCGATAATAATAATAGTAATAAGGATAATAATAACAGTCATAGCGATAATAATAATAATAATAAGGATAATAATAATAGTTATAAGGATAAAGACAAGAGGAATAGGGATAATGGTAATAGTAATAAGAATAATAATAACAGTTATAGCGATAATAATAATAGCCATAAGGATAATGATAATAATTATAAGGATAAAGACAAGAGTAATAGAGATAGTAACAATAGAATCAGCATAATAATAACAGTTATAGCGATAATAATAATAGTAATAAGGATAATAATAACAGTTATAGCGATAATAATAATAGTAATAAGGATAATGATAATAATTATAAGGATAAAGACAAGAGTAATAGAGATAGTAACAATAGAATCAGCATAATAATAACAGTTATAGCGATAATAATAATAGTAATAAGAATAATAATAACAGTTATAGCGATAATAATAATAGTTATAAGGAGAAAGACAAGAGGAATAGGGATAATAAAAATAGCGACAAGAATATTAGCACCAGTTATAGCGATAACAATAATAATTATAAGGATAATAATAATAGTTATAAGGAGAAAGACAAGATGAATAGGTATAATATAATAGTAACAAGAATAATAATAACAGTTATAGCGATAATAATAATAGTATTAAGGATAAAGGCAAGAGTAATACGGACAGTAATAATAGTAACAAGAATAATAATAACAGTTATAGCGATAATAATAGTAGTAATAAGGATAATAATAATAGTTATAAGGATAAAGACAAGAGTAATAGGGATTGTAACAATAAAATAACCATAATAATAACAGTTATAGCGATAATAATAATAGTTATAATGATAAAGGCAAGAGTAATACGGCTAGTAACAATAGAATAAACATAATAATAACAGTTATAGCGATAATAATAATAGTAATAAGGATAATAATAACAGTTATAGCGATAATAATAATAATAATAATAAGGATAATAATAATAGTTATAAGGATAAAGACAAGAGGAATACTGTTAATAGTAATAGTAATAAGAATAATAATAACAGTTATAGCGATAATAATAATAATAATAAGGATAATAATAATAGTTATAAGGAGAAAGACAAGAGGACTAGGGATAATAATAATAGTAACAAGAATAATAATAACAGTTATAGCGATAATAATAAAAGTTATAAGGAGAAAGACAAGAGGAATAGGGATAATAATAATAGTAACAAGAATAATAACAACAGTTATAGCGATAATAATAATAATAATAAGGATAATAATAATAGTTAGAAGGAGAAAGACAAAAGGAATAGGGATAGTAATAATAGTAACAAGAATAATAATAACAGTTATAGCGATAATAATAATAGTAATAAGGATAATAATAACAGTCATAGCGATAATAATAATAATAATAAGGATAATAATAATAGTTATAAGGATAAAGACAAGAGGAATAGGGATAATGGTAATAGTAATAAGAATAATAATAACAGTTATAGCGATAATAATAATAGCCATAAGGATAATGATAATAATTATAAGGATAAAGACAAGAGTAATAGAGATAGTAACAATAGAATCAGCATAATAATAACAGTTATAGCGATAATAATAATAGTAATAAGGATAATAATAACAGTTATAGCGATAATAATAATAGTAATAAGGATAATGATAATAATTATAAGGATAAAGACAAGAGTAATAGAGATAGTAACAATAGAATCAGCATAATAATAACAGTTATAGCGATAATAATAATAGTAATAAGAATAATAATAACAGTTATAGCGATAATAATAATAGTTATAAGGAGAAAGACAAGAGGAATAGGGATAATAAAAATAGCGACAAGAATATTAGCACCAGTTATAGCGATAACAATAATAATTATAAGGATAATAATAATAGTTATAAGGAGAAAGACAAGATGAATAGGTATAATATAATAGTAACAAGAATAATAATAACAGTTATAGCGATAATAATAATAGTAATAAGGATAATAATAATAGTTATAAGGATAAAGACAAGAGTAATAGGGATAGTAACAATAGAATAACCATAATAATAACAGTTATAGCGATAATAATAATAGTATTAAGGATAATAATAACAGTTATAGCGATAATAATAATAGCCATAAGGATAATGATAATAGTTATAAGGATAAAGACAAGAGTAATAGAGATAGTAACAATAGAATCAGCATAATAATAACAGTTATAGCGATAATAATAATAGTAATAAGGATAATAATAATAGTTATAAGGATAAAGACAAGAGTAGTAGAGATAGTAACAATAGAATAGGCATAATAATAACAGTTTATAGCGATAATAATAATAGTAATAAGGATAATAATAACAGTTATAGCGAAAATAATAATAATAATAAGGATAATAATAATAGTTATAAGGTTAAATACAAGAGGAATAGGGATAATAGTAATAGTCATAAGAATAATAATAACAGTTATAGCGATAATAATAGTAGTTATAATGATAAAGGCAAGAGTAATACGGATAGTAACAATAGAAAAACATAATAATACCAGTTATAGCGATAATAATAATAGTAATAAGGATAATAATAACAGTCATAGCGATAATAATAATAATAATAAGGATAATAATAATAGTTATAAGGATAAAGACAAGAGGAATAGGGATAATGGTAATAGTAATAAGAATAATAATAACAGTTATAGCGATAATAATAATAATAATAAGGATAATAATAATAATCATAAGGAGAAAGACAAGAGGAATAGGGAAAATAGTAATTGTAATAAGAATAATAATAACAGTTATAGCGATAATAATAATAGTTATAATGATAAAGGCAAGAGTAATACGGCTAGTAACAATAGAATAAACATAATAATAACAGTTATAGCGATAATAATAATAGTAATAAGGATAATAATAACAGTTATAGCGATAATAATAATAATAATAATAAGGATAATAATAATAGTTATAAGGATAAAGACAAGAGGATTAGGGACAGTAATAATAGTAACAAGAATAATAATAACAGTTATAGCGATAATAATAGTAGTAATAAGGATAATAATAATAGTTATAAGGATAAAGACAAGAGTAATAGGGATTGTAACAATAAAATAACCATAATAATAACAGTTATAGCGATAATAATAATAGTATTAAGGATAATAATAACAGTTATAGCGATAATAATAATAGTAATAAGGATAATAATAATAGTTATAAGGATAAAGACAAGGGCAATAGGGATAATAATAATAGTAATAAGAATAACAATAACAGTTATTAGGGATAATAATAATAGTTATAAGGATAAAGACAAGAGTAATACGGATACTAACAATAGAATAAGGATAATAATAACAGTTATAGCGATAATAATAGTAGTAATAACAATAATAATAACAGTTGTAGCGATAATAATAATAGTAAAAAGGATTAATAATAATAGTTATATGGATAAAGACAAGAGTAATACGGATAGTAACAATAGTAATAAGAATAATAATAACAGTTATAGCGATAATAATAATAGTAACAAGAATAATAATAACAGTTATAGCGATAATAATAATAATAATAAGGATAATAATAATAGTTATAATGATAAAGGCAAGAGTAATACGGATAGTAACAATAGAATAAGCATAATAATAACAGTTATAGCGATAATAATAATAGTAATAAGAATAATAATAACAGTTATAGCGATAATAATAATAGTTATAAGGAGAAAGACAAGAGGAATAGGGATAATAAAAATAGTAACAAGAATATTAGCACCAGTTATAGCGATAACAATAATAATTATAAGGGTAATAATAATAGTTATAAGGAGAAAGACAAGAGGAATAGGTATAATATAATAGTAACAAGAATAATAATAACAGTTATAGCGAAAATAATAATAATAATAAGGATAATAATAATAGTTATAAGGTTAAATACAAGAGGAATAGGGATAACAGTAATAGGCATTAGAATAATAATAACAGTTATAGCGATAATAATAGTAGTTATAATGATAAAGGCAAGAGTAATACGGACAGTAACAATAGAATAAACATAATAATAATAGTTATAGCGATAATAATAATAATAATAAGGATAATAATAATAGTTATAAGGATAAAGACAAGAGTAATACGGATAGTAATAATAGAATAAGGATAATAATAACATTTATAGCGATAATAATAATAGTAATAAGAATAATAATAACAGTTATAGTTATAATAATAATAGTTATTAGGATAAAGACAAGATCTATAGGGATAATAATAATAATAATAAGAATAATAATAACAGTTATAGCGATGATAATAATAGTAATAAGGATAATAATAACAGTTATAGCGATAATAATAATAATAATAAGGATAATAATAATAGTTATAAGGATAAAGACAAGAGTAATACGGATAGTAATAATAGAATAAGGATAATAATAACATTTATAGCGATAATAATAATAGTAATAAGAATAATAATAACAGTTATAGTTATAATAATAATAGTTATTAGGATAAAGACAAGATCTATAGGGATAATAATAATAATAATAAGAATAATAATAACAGTTATAGCGATGATAATAATAGTAATAAGGATAATAATAACAGTTATAGCGATAATAATAATAATAATAAGGATAATAATAATAGTTATAAGGATAAAGACAAGAGGAATAGGTATAATAATAATAATAATAAGAATAATAATAACAGTTATAGCGATAATAATAATAGTAATAAGGATAATAATAACAGTTATAGCGATAATGATAATAATAATAAGGATAATAATAATAGTTATAAAGATAAAGACAAGAGAAATAGGGATAATAATAATAGTAATAAGAATAATAATAACAGTTATAGCGATAATAATAATAATAATAAGGATAACAATAACAGTTATAAGGATAAAGACAAGAGTAATACGGATAGTAACAATAGAAGAAGGATAATAATAAGAGTTATAGCGATAATAATAATAATAATAATAATAATAATAATAATAATAACAGTTATAGCGATAATAATAATAATAATAATAAGGTTATATTAATAGTAATAAGGATAATAATAATAGTTATAAGGATACAGACAAGAGTAATACGGATAGTAACAATAGAATGAGGATAATAATAATAGTTATAAGGATAAAGGCAAGAGTAAAACGAATTGTAACAATAGAATGAGGATAATAATAATAGTTATAGCGATAATAATAATAGTAATAAGAATAATAATAACAGTTATAGCGATAATAATAATAGTTATTAGGATAAAGACAAGAGGAATAGGGATAATAATAATAATAATAAGAATAATAATAACAGTTATAGCGATGATAATAATAGTAATAAGGATAATAATAACAGTTATAGCGATAATAATATAAATAATAAGGATAATAATAATAGTTATAAGGATAAAGACAAGAGAAATAGGTATAATAATAATAATAAGAAGAATAATAATAACAGTTATAGCGATAATAATAATAGTAATAAGGATAATAATAACAGTTATAGCGATAATGATAATAATAATAGTTATAAAGATAAAGACAAGAGAAATAGGGATAATAATTATAGTAATAAGAATAATAATAACAGTTATAGCGATGATAGTAATAGTAATAAGGATAATAATAACAGTTATAGCGATAATAATAATAATAATAATAAGGATAATAATAATAGTTATAAGGATAAAGACAAGAGGAATAGGTATAATAATAATAGTAATAAGAATAATAATAACAGTTATAGCGATAATAATAATAGTAATAAGGATAATAATAGTAGTTATAATGATAAAGGCAAGAGTAATACGGACAGTAACAATAGAATAAACATAATAATACCAGTTATAGCGATAATAATAATAGTAATAAGGATAATAATAACAGTCATACCGATAATAATAATAATAATAAGGATAATAATAATAGTTATAAGGATAAAGACAAGAGGAATAGGGATAATGGTAATAGTAATAAGAATAATAATAACAGTTATAGCGATAATAATAATAGTAACAAGAATAATAATAACAGTTATAGCGATAATAATAATAATAATAAGGGTAATAATAATAGTTATAATGATAAAGGCAAGAGTAATACGGATAGTAACAATAGAATAAGCATAATAATAACAGTTATAGCGGTAATAATAATAGTAATAAGAATAATAATAACAGTTATAGCGATAATAATAATAGTTATAAGGAGAAAGACAAGAGGAATAGGGATAATAATAATAGTAACAAGAATAATAACAACAGTTATAGCGATAATAATAATAATAATAAGGATAATAATAATAGTTAGAAGGAGAAAGACAAAAGGAATAGGGATAGTAATAATAGTAACAAGAATAATAATAACAGTTATAGCGATAATAATAATAGTAATAAGGATAATAATAACAGTTCTGGCGATAATAATAATAATAATAAGGATAATAATAATAGTTATAAGGATAAAGACAAGAGGAATAGGGACAGTAATAATAGTAACAAGAATAATAATAACAGTTATAGCGATAATAATAGTAGTAATAAGGATAATAATAATAGTTATAAGGATAAAGACAAGAGTAATAGGGATTGTAACAATAAAATAACCATAATAATAACAGTTATAGCGATAATAATAATAGTATTAAGGATAATAATAACAGTTATAGCGATAATAATAATAGTAATAAGGATAATAATAATAGTTATAAGGATAAAGACAAGGGCAATAGGGATAATAATAATAGTAATAAGAATAACAATAACAGTTATTAGCGATAATAATAATAGTTATAAGGATAAAGACAAGAGTAATACGGATAGTAACAATAGAATAAGGATAATAATAACAGTTATAGCGATAATAATAGTAGTAATAACAATAATAATAACAGTTGTAGCGATAATAATAATAGTAAAAAGGATTAATAATAATAGTTATATGGATAAAGACAAGAGTAATACGGATAGTAACAATAGTAATAAGAATAATAATAACAGTTATAGCGATAATAATAATAGAAACAAGAATAATAATAACAGTTATAGCGATAATAATAATAATAATAAGGACAATAATAATAGTTATAATGATAAAGGCAAGAGTACTACGGATAGTAACAATAGAATAAGCATAATAATAACAGTTATAGCGATAATAATAATAGTAAAAAGGATTAATAATAATAGTTATAAGGATAATGACAAGAGTAGCAGATATAGTAACAATAGAATAGGCATAATAATAACAGTTTATAGCGATAATAATAATAGTAATAAGGATAATAATAACAGGCATAGCGATAATAATAATAATAATCGGGATAATAATAATAGTCATAAGGATAAAGACAAGAGGAATAGGGATAATAGTAATTGTAATAAGAATAATAATAACAGTTATAGCGATAATAATAATAGTTATAATGATAAAGGCAAGAGTAATAGGGATTGTAACAATAAAATAACCATAATAATAACAGTTATAGCGATAATAATAATAGTAATAAGAATAACAATAACAGTTATTAGCGATAATAATAATAGTTATAAGGATAAAGACAAGAGTAATACGGATAGTAACAATAGAATAAGGATAATAATAACAGTTATAGCGATAATAATAGTAGTAATAACAATAATAATAACAGTTGTAGCGATAATAACAATAGTAAAAAGGATTAATAATAATAGTTATATGGATAAAGACAAGAGTAATACGGATAGTAACAATAGTAATAAGAATAATAATAACAGTTATAGCGATAATAATAATAGTAACAAGAATAATAATAACAGTTATAGCGATAATAATAATAATAATAAGGATAATAATAATAGTTATAATGATAAAGGCAAGAGTAATACGGATAGTAACAATAGAATAAGCATAATAATAACAGTTATAGCGATAATAATAATAGTAATAAGAATAATAATAACAGTTATAGCGATAATAATAATAGTTATAAGGAGAAAGACAAGAGGAATAGGGATAATAAAAATAGTAACAAGAATATTAGCACCAGTTATAGCGATAACAATAATAATTATAAGGGTAATAATGATAGTTATAAGGAGAAAGACAAGAGGAATAGGTATAATATAATAGTAACAAGAATAATAATAACTTTTATAGCGATAATAATAATAGTATTAAGGATAAAGGCAAGAGTAATACGGACAGTAATAATAGTAACAAGAATAATAATAACAGTTATAGCGATAATAATAATAGTAATAAGGATAATAATAATAGTTATAAGGATAAAGACATAAGTAATAGGGATAGTAACAATAGAATAAGGATAATAATAACAGTTATAGCGATAATAATAGTAGTAATAACAATAATAATAACAGTTGTAGCGATAATAATAATAGTTCAAAGGATTAATAATAATAGTTATATGGATAAAGACAAGAGTAATACGGATAGTAACAATAGAAATAAGAATAATAATAACAGTTATAGCGATAATAATAATAGTAACAAGAATAATAATAACAGTTATAGCGATAATAATAATAATAATAAGGATAATAATAATAGTTATAAGGATAAAGACAAGAGTAATAGGTATAGTAACAATAGAATAAGCATAATAATAACAGTTATAGCGATAATAATAAAAGTTATAAGGAGAAAGACAAGAGGAATAGGGATAATAATAATAGTAACAAGAATAATAACAACAGTTATAGCGATAATAATAATAATAATAAGGATAATAATAATAGTTAGAAAGAGAAAGACAAAAGGAATAGGGATAGTAATAATAGTATCAAGAATAATAATAACAGTTATAGCGATAATAATAATAGTAATAAGGATAATAATAACAGTTCTGGCGATAATAATAATAATAATAAGGATAATAATAATAGTTATAAGGATAAAGACAAGAGGAATAGGGATTGTAACAATAAAATAACCATAATAATAACAGTTATAGCGATAATAATAATAGTAATAAGAATAACAATAACAGTTATTAGCGATAATAATAATAGTTATAAGGATAAAGACAAGAGTAATACGGATAGTAACAATAGAATAAGGATAATAATAACAGTTATAGCGATAATAATAGTAGTAATAACAATAATAATAACAGTTGTAGCGATAATAATAATAGTAAAAAGGATTAATAATAATAGTTATATGGATAAAGACAAGAGTAATACGGATAGTAACAATAGTAATAAGAATAATAATAACAGTTATAGCGATAATAATAATAGCAACAAGAATAATAATAACAGTTATAGCGATAATAATAATAATAATAAGGACAATAATAATAGTTATAATGATAAAGGCAAGAGTACTACGGATAGTAACAATAGAATAAGCATAATAATAACAGTTATAGCGATAATAATAATAGTAATAAGGATAATAATAATAGTTATAAGGATAAAGACAAGGGTAATAGGGATAGTAACAATAGAATGACCATAATAATAACAGTTATAGCGATAATAATAATAGTATTAAGGATAATAATAACAGTTATAGCGATAATAATAATAGTTATAAGGAGAAAGACAAGAGGAATAGGGATAATAAAAATAGTGACAAGAATATTACCACCAGTTATAGCGATAACAATAATAATTATAAGGATAATAATAATAGTTATAAGGAGAAAGACAAGAGGAATAGGTATAATATAATAGTAACAAGAATAATAATAACAGTTATAGCGATAATAATAATAGTAATAAGGATAATAATAATAGTTATAAGGATAAAGACAAGAGGAATAGGGATAATGGTAATAGTATTAAGGATAATAATAACAGTTATAGCGATAATAATAATAATAATAAGGATAATAATAATAGTTATAAGGAGAAAGACAAGAGGAATAGGGATAATAATAATAGTAACAAGAATAATAGTAACAGTTATAGCGTTAATAATATTAATAATAAGGATAATAATAATAGTTATAAGGAGAAAGACAAGAGTAATAGAGATAGTAACAAAAGAATAAGCATAATAATAACAGTTATAGCGATAATAATAATAGTAATAAGGATAATAATAACAGTTATAGCGACAATAATAATAATAATAATAAGGATAATAATAATAGTTATAAGGATAAAGACAAGAGGAATACGGTTAATAGTAATAGTAATAAGAATAATAATAACAGTTATAGCGATAATAATAATAGCCATAAGGATAATGATAATAGTTATAAGGATAAAGACAAGAGTAATAGAGATAGTAACAATAGAATCAGCATAATAATAACAGTTATAGCGATAATAATAATAGTAATAAGGATAATAATAACAGTTATAGCGATAATAATAATAATAATAATAAGGATAATAATAATAGTTATAAGGATAAAGACAAGAGGAATACCGTTAATAGTAATAGTAATAAGAATAATAATAACAGTTATAGCGATAATAATAATAATAATAAGGATAATAATAATAGTTATAAGGAGAAAGACAAGAGGACTAGGGATAATAATAATAGTAACAAGAATAATAATAACAGTTATAGCGATAATAATAAAAGTTATAAGGAGAAAGACAAGAGGAATAGGGATAATAATAATAGTAACAAGAATAATAACAACAGTTATAGCGATAATAATAATAATAATAAGGATAATAATAATAGTTATAAGGATAAAGACAAGAGTAATAGGGATTGTAACAAATAAAATAACCATAATAATAACAGTTATAGCGATAATAATAATAGTATTAAGGATAATAATAACAGTTATAGCGATAATAATAATAGTTATAAGGATAAAGACAAGAGGAATACGGTTAATAGTAATAGTAATAAGAATAATAATAACAGTTATAGCGATAATAATAATAATAATAACGATAATAATAATAGTTGTAAGGATAAAGACAAGAGGAATAGGGACAGTAATAATAGTAACAAGAATAATAATAACAGTTATAGCGATAATAATAATAGTAATAAGGATAATAATAATAGTTATAAGGATAAAGACAAGGGCAATAGGGATAATAATAATAGTAATAAGAATAACAATAACAGTTATTAGCGATAATAATAATAGTAATAAGAATAATAATAACAGTTATTAGCGATAATAATAATAGTTATAAGGATAAAGACAAGAGTAATACGGATAGTAACAATAGAATAAGGATAATAATAACAGTTATAGCGATAATAATAATAGTAATAACAATAATAATAACCGTTATAGCGATAATAATAATAGTAATAAGGATAATAATAATAGTTATAAGGATAAAGACAAGAGTAATAGGGATAGTAACAATAAAATAACCATAATAATAACAGTTATAGCGATAATAATAATAGTATTAAGGATAATAATAACAGTTATAGCGATAATAATAATAGTAATAAGGATAATAATGATAGTTATAAGGATAAAGACAAGGGCAATAGGGATAATAATAATAGTAATAAGAATAACAATAACAGTTATTAGCGATAATAATAATAGTTATAAGGATATAGACAAGAGTAATACGGATAGTAACAATAGAATAAGGATAATAATAACAGATATAGCGATAATAATAGTAGTAATAACAATAATAATAACAGTTGTAGAGATAATAATAATAGTAAAAAGGATTAATAATAATAGTTATATGGATAAAGACAAGAGTAATACGGATAGTAACAATAGTAATAAGAATAATAATAACAGTTATAGCGATAATAATAATAGTAACAAGAATAATAGTAACAGGTATAGCGATAATAATAATAATAATAAGGATAATAATAATAGTTATAAGGATAAAGACAAGAGTAATAGGGATAGTAACAATAGAATAAGCATAATAATAACAGTTATAGCGATAATAATAATAGTAATAAGAATAATAATAACAGCTATTAGCGATAATAATAATAGTTATAAGGATAAAGACAAGAGTAGTAGATATAGTAACAATAGAATAGGCATAATAATAACAGTTATAGCGATAATAATAATAATAATAAGGATAATAATAATAGTTATAAGGAGAAAGACAAGAGTAATAGGGATAATAATAATAGTAACAAGAATAATAATAACAGTTATAGCGGAAATAATAATAATAATAAGGATAATAATAATAGTCATAAGGAGAAAGACAAGAGGAATAGGGATAATAGTAATTGTAATAAGAATAATAATAACAGTTATAGCGATAATAATAATAATAATAATAAGGATAATAATAATAGTTATAAGGATAAAGACAAGAGGAATACGGTTAATAGTAATAGTAATAAGAATAATAATAACAGTTATAGCGATAATAATAATAGCCATAAGGATAATGATAATAGTTATAAGGATAAAGACAAGAGTAATAGAGATAGTAACAATAGAATCAGCATAATAATAACAGTTATAGCGATAATAATAATAGTAATAAGGATAATAATAATAGTTATAAGGATAAAGACAAGAGTAGTAGAGATAGTAACAATAGAATAGGCATAATAATAACAGTTTATAGCGATAATAATAATAGTAATAAGGATAATAATAACAGTTATAGCGAAAATAATAATAATAATAAGGATAATAATAATAGTTATAAGGTTAAATACAAGAGGAATAGGGATAATAGTAATAGTAATAAGAATAATAATAACAGTTATAGCGATAATAATAGTAGTTATAATGATAAAGGCAAGAGTAATACGGATAGTAACAATAGAATAAACATAATAATAACAGTTATAGCGATAATAATAATAGTAATAAGGATAATAATAATAGTTATAAGGAGAAAGACAAGAGGACTAGGGATAATAATAATAGTAACAAGAATAATAATAACAGTTATAGCGATAATAATAATAGCCATAAGGATAATGATAATAATTATAAGGATAAAGACAAGAGTAATAGAGATAGTAACAATAGAATCAGCATAATAATAACAGTTATAGCGATAATAATAATAGTAATAAGGATAATAATAACAGTTATAGCGATAATAATAATAGTAATAAGGATAATAATAACAGGCATAGCGATAATAATAATAATAATAAGGATAATAATAATAGTCATAAGGATAAAGACAAGAGGAATAGGGATAATAGTAATTGTAATAAGAATAATAATAACAGTTATAGCGATAATAATAATAGTAATAACAATAATAATGACCGTTATAGCGATAATAATAATAGTAATAAGGATAATAATAATAGTTATAAGGATAAAGACAAGAGTAATAGGGATAGTAACAATAAAATAACCATAATAATAACAGTTATAGCGATAATAATAATAGTATTAAGGATAATAATAACAGTTATAGCGATAATAATAATAGTATTAAGGATAATAATAACAGTTATAGCGATAATAATAATAGTAATAAGGATAATAATAACAGTTCTGGCGATAATAATAATAATAATAAGGATAATAATAATAGTTATAAGGATAAAGACAAGAAGAATAGGGACAGTAATAATAGTAACAAGAATAATAATAACAGTTATAGCGATAATAATAGTAGTAGTAAGGATAATAATAATAGTTATAAGGATAAAGACAAGAGTAATAGGGATTGTAACAATAAAATAACCATAATAATAACAGTTATAGCGATAATAATAATAGTATTATGGATAATAATAACAGTTATAGCGATAATAATAATAATAATAAGGATAATAATAATAGTTATAATGATAAAGGCAAGAGTAATACTGATAGTAACAATAGAATAAGCATAATAATAACAGTTATAGCGATAATAATAATAGTAACAAGAATAATAATAACAGTTATAGCGGTAATAATAATAGCCATAAGGATAATGATAATAGTTATAAGGATAAAGACAAGAGTAATAGGGATAGTAACAATAGAATCAGCCTAATAATAACAGTTATAGCGATAATAATAATAGTAATAAGGATAATAATAATAGTTATAAGGATAAAGACAAGAGTAGT
Source organism: Megachile ligniseca (assembly GCA_945859555.1). Taxonomy (NCBI): domain Eukaryota; kingdom Metazoa; phylum Arthropoda; class Insecta; order Hymenoptera; family Megachilidae; genus Megachile; species Megachile ligniseca. The sequence continues at coordinate 141,104 of CAMAOC010000093.1, forward strand.
AGAGATAGTAACAATAGAATAGGCATAATAATAACAGTTTATAGCGATAATAATAATAATAATAAGGATAATAATAATAGTCATAAGGATAAAGACAAGAGGAATAGGGATAATAGTAATTGTAATCAGAATAATAATAACAGTTATAGCGATAATAATAATAGTTATAATGATAAAGGCAAGAGTAATACGGCTAGTAACAATAGAATAAACATAATAATAACAGTTATAGCGATAATAATAATAGTAATAAGGATAATAATAACAGTTATAGCGATAATAATAATAATAATAATAAGGATAATAATAATAGTTATAAGGAGAAAGACAAGAGGACTAGGGATAATAATAATAGTAACAAGAATAATAATAACAGTTATAGCGATAATAATAATAATAATAAGGATAATAATAATAGTTAGAAGGAGAAAGACAAAAGGAATAGGGATAGTAATAATAGTAACAAGAATAATAATAACAGTTATAGCGATAATAATAATAGTAATAAGGATAATAATAACAGTTCTGGCGATAATAATAATAATAATAAGGATAATAATAATAGTTATAAGGATAAAGACAAGAGGAATAGGGACAGTAATAATAGTAACAAGAATAATAATAACAGTTATAGCGATAATAATAGTAGTAATAAGGATAATAATAATAGTTATAAGGATAAAGACAAGAGTAATAGGGATTGTAACAATAAAATAACCATAATAATAACAGTTATAGCGATAATAATAATAGTATTAAGGATAATAATAACAGTTATAGCGATAATAATAATAGTAATAAGGATAATAATAATAGTTATAAGGATAAAGACAAGGGCAATAGGGATAATAATAATAGTAATAAGAATAACAATAACAGTTATTAGCGATAATAATAATAGTTATAAGGATAAAGACAAGAGTAATACGGATAGTAACAATAGAATAAGGATAATAATAACAGTTATAGCGATAATAATAGTAGTAAAAACAATAATAATAACAGTTGTAGCGATAATAATAATAGTAAAAAGGATTAATAATAATAGTTATATGGATAAAGACAAGAGTAATACGGATAGTAACAATAGTAATAAGAATAATAATAACAGTTATAGCGATAATAATAATAGTAACAAGAATAATAATAACAGTTATAGCGATAATAATAATAATAATAAGGACAATAATAATAGTTATAATGATAACGGCAAGAGTACTACGGATAGTAACAATAGAATAAGCATAATAATAACAGTTATAGCGATAATAATAATAGTTATAAGGAGAAAGACAAGAGGAATAGGTATAATATAATAGTAACAAGAATAATAATAACAGTTATAGCGATAATAATAATAGTATTAAGGATAAAGGCAAGAGTAATACGGACAGTAATAATAGTAACAAGAATAATAATAACAGTTATAGCGATAATAATAATAGTAATAAGGATAATAATAATAGTTATAGGGATAAAGACAAGGGCAATAGGGATAATAATAATAGTAATAAGAATAATAATAACAGTTATAGCGGTAATAATAATAATAATAAGGATAATTATAATAGTTATAAGGAGAAAGACAAGAGGAATAGGGATAATAATAATAGTAACAAGAATAATAATAACAGTTATAGCGATAATAATAATAGCCATAAGGATAATGATAACAGTTATAGCGATAATAATAATAATAATAATAAGGATAATAATAATAGTTATAAGGATAAAGACAAGAGGAATACGGTTAATAGTAATAGTAATAAGAATAATAATAACAGTTATAGCGATAATAATAATAGCCATAAGGATAATGATAATAGTTATAAGGATAAAGACAAGAGTAATAGAGATAGTAACAATAGAATCAGCATAATAATAACAGTTATAGCGATAATAATAATAGTAATAAGGATAATAATAACAGTTATAGCGATAATAATAATAGTAATAAGGATAATAATAATAGTTATAAGGATAAAGACAAGAGTAGTAGAGATAGTAACAATAGAATAAACATAATAATACCAGTTATAGCGATAATAATAATAGTAATAAGGATAATAATAACAGTCATAGCGATAATAATAATAATAATAAGGATAATAATAATTGTTATAAGGATAAAGACAAGAGGAATAGGGATAATGGTAATAGTAATAAGAATAATAATAACAGTTATAGCGATAATAATAATAGTAATAAGAATAATAATAACAGTTATAGCGATAATAATAATAGTTATAAGGAGAAAGACAAGAGGAATAGGGATAATAAAAATAGTAACAAGAATATTAGCACCAGTTATGGCGATAATAATAATAATAATAAGGATAATAATAATAGTTATAAGGATAAAGACAAGAGTAATAGGGATTGTAACAATAAAATAACCATAATAATAACAGTTATAGCAATAATAATAATAGTATTAAGGATAATAATAACAGTTATAGCGATAATAATAATAATAATAACAACGATAATAATAATAGTTATAAGGATAAAGACAAGAGGAATAGGGATAATAATAATAGTAACAAGAATAATAACAACAGTTATAGCGATAATAATAATAATAATAAGGATAATAATAATAGTTAGAAGGAGAAAGACAAAAGGAATAGGGATAGTAATAATAATAACAAGAATAATAATAACAGTTATAGCGGTAATAATAATAGTAACAAGAATAATAATAACAGTTATAGCGATAATGATAATAGTAATAAGGATAATAATAATAGTTATAAGGATATAGACAAGAGTAATAGGGATAGTAACAATAGAATAAGCATAATAATAACAGTAATAGCGATAATAATAATAGTAATAAGGATAATAATAACAGTTCTGGCGATAATAATAATAATAATAAGGATAATAATAATAGTTATAAGGATAAAGACAAGAGGAATACGGTTAATAGTAATAGTAATAAGAATAATAATAACAGTTATAGCGATAATAATAATAATAATAACGATAATAATAATAGTTATAAGGAGAAAGACAAGAGGACTAGGGATAATAATAATAGTAACAAGAATAATAATAACAGTTATAGCGATAATAATAAAAGTTATAAGGAGAAAGACAAGAGGAATAGGGATAATAATAATAGTAACAAGAATAATAATAACAGTTATAGCGATAATAATAAAAGTTATAAGGAGAAAGACAAGAGGAATAGGGATAATAATAATAGTAACAAGAATAATAACAACAGTTATAGCGATAATAATAATAATAATAAGGATAATAATAATAGTTATAAGGATAAAGACAAGAGGAATAGGGACAGTAATAATAGTAACAAGAATAATAATAACAGTTATAGCGATAATAATAGTAGTAATAAGGATAATAATAATAGTTATAAGGATAAAGACAAGAGTAATAGGGATTGTAACAATAAAATAACCATAATAATAACAGTTATAGCGATAATAATAATAGTATTAAGGATAATAATAACAGTTATAGCGATAATAATAATAGTAATAAGGATAATAATTATAGTTATAACGATAAAGACAAGAGGAATACGGTTAATAGTAATAGTAATAAGAATAATAATAACAGTTATAGCGATAATAATAATAATAATAACGATAATAATAATAGTTATTAGGATAAAGACAAGAGGAATACGGTTAATAGTAATAGTAATAAGAATAATAATAACAGTTATAGCGATAATAATAATAATAATAACGATAATAATAATAGTTATAAGGAGAAAGACAAGAGGACTAGGGATAATAATAATAGTAACAAGAATAATAATAACAGTTATAGCGATAATAATAAAAGTTATAAGGAGAAAGACAAGAGTAATAGGGATTGTAACAATAAAATAACCATAATAATAACAGTTATAGCGATAATAATAATAGTAATAAGGATAATAATAATAGTTATAAGGATAAAGACAAGAGGAATACGGTTAATAGTAATAGTAATAAGAATAATAATAACAGTTATAGCGATAATAATAATAATAATAACGATAATAATAATAGTTATAAGGAGAAAGACAATAGGACTAGGGATAATAATAATAGTAACAAGAATAATAATAACAGTTATAGCGATAATAATAAAAGTTATAAGGAGAAAGACAAGAGGAATAGGGATAATAATAATAGTAACAAGAATAATAACAACAGTTATAGCGATAATAATAATAGTAATAAGGATAATAATAACAGTTCTGGCGATAATAATAATAATAATAAGGATAATAATAATAGTTATAAGGATAAAGACAAGAGGAATAGGGACAGTAATAATAGTAACAAGAATAATAATAACAGTTATAGCGATAATAATAGTAGTAATAAGGATAATAATAATAGTTATAAGGATATAGACAAGAGTAATAGGGATAGTAACAATAGTATAGGCATAATAATAACAGTTTATAGCGATAATAATAATAGTTATAATGATAAAGGCAAGAGTAATACGGATAGTAACAATAGAATAAACATAATAATAACAGTTATAGCGATAATAATAATAGTAATAAGGATAATAATAACAGTTATAGCGATAATAATAATAATAATAATAAGGATAATAATAATAGTTATAAGGATAAAGACAAGAGGACTAGGGATAATAATAATAGTAACAAGAATAATAATAACAGTTATAGCGATAATAATAAAAGTTATAAGGAGAAAGACAAGAGGAATAGGGATAATAATAATAGTAACAAGAATAATAACAACAGTTATAGCGATAATAATAATAATAATAAGGATAATAATAATAGTTAGAAGGAGAAAGACAAAAGGAATAGGGATAGTAATAATAGTAACAAGAATAATAATAACAGTTATAGCGGTAATAATAATAGTAACAAGAATAATAATAACAGTTATAGCGATAATGATAATAGTAATAAGGATAATAATAATAGTTATAAGGATATAGACAAGAGTAATAGGGATAGTAACAATAGAATAAGCATAATGTAACAGTTATAGCTATAATAATAATAGTAACAAGAATAATAACAACAGTTATAGCGATAATAATAATAATAATAAGGATAATAATAATAGTTATAAGGATAAAGACAAGAGGAATAGGGACAGTAATAATAGTAACAAGAATAATAATAACAGTTATAGCGATAATAATAGTAGTAATAAGGATAATAATAATAGTTATAAGGATAAAGACAAGAGTAATAGGGATTGCAACAATAAAATAACCATAATAATAACAGTTATAGCGATAATAATAATAGTATTAAGGATAATAATAACAGTTATAGCGATAATAATAATAGTAATAAGGATAATAATAATAGTTATAAGGATAAAGACAAGAGTAATACGGATAGTAACAATAGTAATAAGAATAATAATAACAGTTATAGCGATAATAATAGTAGTAATAAGGATAATAATAATATTTATAAGGATAAAGACAAGAGTAATAGGGATTGTAACAATAAAATAACCATAATAATAACAGTTATAGCGATAATAATAATAGTATTATGGATAATAATAACAGTTATAGCGATAATAATAATAGTAATAAGGATAATAATAATAGTTATAAGGATAAAGACAAGGGCAATAGGGATAATAATAATAGTAATAAGAATAACAATAACAGTTATAGCGATAATAATAATAGCCATAAGGATAATGATAATAGTTATAAGGATAAAGACAAGAGTAATAGAGATAGTAACAATAGAATCAGCATAATAATAACAGTTATAGCGATAATAATAATAATAATAAGGACAATAATAATAGTTATAATGATAAAGGCAAGAGTACTACGGATAGTAACAATAGAATAAGCATAATAATAACAGTTATAGCGATAATAATAATAGTAAAAAGGATTAATAATAATAGTTATATGGATAAAGACAAGAGTAATACGGATAGTAACAATAGTAATAAGAATAATAATAACAGTTATAGCGATAATAATAATAGTAATAAGGATAATAATAATAGTCATAAGGATAAAGACAAGAGGAATAGGGATAATAGTAATTGTAATAAGAATAATAATAACAGTTATAGCGATAATAATAATAGTTATAATGATAAAGGCAAGAGTAATACGGCTAGTAACAATAGAATAAACATAATAATAACAGTTATAGCGATAATAATAATAATAATAATAATAATAAGGATAATAATAATAGTTATAAGGATAAAGACAAGAGGAATACGGTTAATAGTAATAGTAATAAGGATAATAATAACAGTTCTGGCGATAATAATAATAATAATAAGGATAATAATAATAGTTATAAGGATAAAGACAAGAGGAATAGGGACAGTAATAATAGTAACAAGAATAATAATAACAGTTATAGCGATAATAATAGTAGTAATAAGGATAATAATAATAGTTATAAGGATAAAGACAAGAGTAATAGGGATTGTAACAATAAAATAACCATAATAATAACAGTTATAGCGATAATAATAATAGTAATAAGGATAATAATAGCAGTTCTGGCGATAATAATAATAATAATAAGGATAATAATAATAGTATTAAGGATAAAGGCAAGAGTAATACGGACAGTAATAATAGTAACAAGAATAATAATAACAGTTATAGCGATAATAATAATAGTAATAAGGATAATAATAATAGTTATAGGGATAAAGACAAGGGCAATAGGGATAATAATAATAGTAATAAGAATAATAATAACAGTTATAGCGGTAATAATAATAATAATAAGGATAATTATAATAGTTATAAGGAGAAGGACAAGAGGAATAGGGATAATAATAATAGTAACAAGAATAATAATAACAGTTATAGCGATAATAATAATAGCCATAAGGATAATGATAACAGTTATAGCGATAATAATAATAATAATAATAAGGATAATAATAATAGTTATAAGGATAAAGACAAGAGGAATACGGTTAATAGTAATAGTAATAAGAATAATAATAACAGTTATAGCGATAATAATAATAGCCATAAGGATAATGATAATAGTTATAAGGATAAAGACAAGAGTAATAGAGATAGTAACAATAGAATCAGCATAATAATAACAGTTATAGCGATAATAATAATAGTAATAAGGATAATAATAACAGTTATAGCGATAATAATAATAGTAATAAGGATAATAATAATAGTTATAAGGATAAAGACAAGAGTAGTAGAGATAGTAACAATAGAATAAACATAATAATACCAGTTATAGCGATAATAATAATAGTAATAAGGATAATAATAACAGTCATAGCGATAATAATAATAATAATAAGGATAATAATAATAGTTATAAGGATAAAGACAAGAGGAATAGGGATAATGGTAATAGTAATAAGAATAATAATAACAGTTATAGCGATAATAATAATAGTAATAAGAATAATAATAACAGTTATAGCGATAATAATAATAGTTATAAGGAGAAAGACAAGAGGAATAGGGATAATAAAAATAGTAACAAGAATATTAGCACCAGTTATGGCGATAATAATAATAATAATAAGGATAATAATAATAGTTATAAGGATAAAGACAAGAGTAATAGGGATTGTAACAATAAAATAACCATAATAATAACAGTTATAGCAATAATAATAATAGTATTAAGGATAATAATAACAGTTATAGCGATAATAATAATAATAATAACAACGATAATAATAATAGTTATAAGGATAAAGACAAGAGGAATAGGGATAATAATAATAGTAACAAGAATAATAACAACAGTTATAGCGATAATAATAATAATAATAAGGATAATAATAATAGTTAGAAGGAGAAAGACAAAAGGAATAGGGATAGTAATAATAGTAACAAGAATAATAATAACAGTTATAGCGGTAATAATAATAGTAACAAGAATAATAATAACAGTTATAGCGATAATGATAATAGTAATAAGGATAATAATAATAGTTATAAGGATATAGACAAGAGTAATAGGGATAGTAACAATAGAATAAGCATAATAATAACAGTAATAGCGATAATAATAATAGTAATAAGGATAATAATAACAGTTCTGGCGATAATAATAATAATAATAAGGATAATAATAATAGTTATAAGGATAAAGACAAGAGGAATAGGGACAGTAATAATAGTAACAAGAATAATAATAACAGTTATAGCGATAATAATAGTAGTAATAAGGATAATAATAATAGTTATAAGGATAAAGACAAGAGTAATAGGGATTGTAACAATAAAATAACCATAATAATAACAGTTATAGCGATAATAATAATAGTATTAAGGATAATAATAACAGTTATAGCGATAATAATAATAGTAATAAGGATAATAATAATAGTTATAAGGATAAAGACAAGAGGAATACGGTTAATAGTAATAGTAATAAGAATAATAATAACAGTTATAGCGATAATAATAATAATAATAACGATAATAATAATAGTTATAAGGAGAAAGACAAGAGGACTAGGGATAATAATAATAGTAACAAGAATAATAATAACAGTTATAGCGATAATAATAAAAGTTATAAGGAGAAAGACAAGAGGAATAGGGATAATAATAATAGTAACAAGAATAATAATAACAGTTATAGCGATAATAATAAAAGTTATAAGGAGAAAGACAAGAGGAATAGGGATAATAATAATAGTAACAAGAATAATAACAACAGTTATAGCGATAATAATAATAATAATAAGGATAATAATAATAGTTATAAGGATAAAGACAAGAGGAATAGGGACAGTAATAATAGTAACAAGAATAATAATAACAGTTATAGCGATAATAATAGTAGTAATAAGGATAATAATAATAGTTATAAGGATAAAGACAAGAGTAATAGGGATTGTAACAATAAAATAACCATAATAATAACAGTTATAGCGATAATAATAATAGTATTAAGGATAATAATAACAGTTATAGCGATAATAATAATAGTAATAAGGATAATAATAATAGTTATAACGATAAAGACAAGAGGAATACGGTTAATAGTAATAGTAATAAGAATAATAATAACAGTTATAGCGATAATAATAATAATAATAACGATAATAATAATAGTTATAAGGATAAAGACAAGAGGAATACGGTTAATAGTAATAGTAATAAGAATAATAATAACAGTTATAGCGATAATAATAATAATAATAACGATAATAATAATAGTTATAAGGAGAAAGACAAGAGGACTAGGGATAATAATAATAGTAACAAGAATAATAATAACAGTTATAGCGATAATAATAAAAGTTATAAGGAGAAAGACAAGAGTAATAGGGATTGTAACAATAAAATAACCATAATAATAACAGTTATAGCGATAATAATAATAGTAATAAGGATAATAATAATAGTTATAAGGATAAAGACAAGAGGAATACGGTTAATAGTAATAGTAATAAGAATAATAATAACAGTTAAGGCGATAATAATAATAATAATAACGATAATAATAATAGTTATAAGGAGAAAGACAATAGGACTAGGGATAATAATAATAGTAACAAGAATAATAATAACAGTTATAGCGATAATAATAAAAGTTATAAGGAGAAAGACAAGAGGAATAGGGATAATAATAATAGTAACAAGAATAATAACAACAGTTATAGCGATAATAATAATAGTAATAAGGATAATAATAACAGTTCTGGCGATAATAATAATAATAATAAGGATAATAATAATAGTTATAAGGATAAAGACAAGAGGAATAGGGACAGTAATAATAGTAACAAGAATAATAATAACAGTTATAGCAATAATAATAATAGTATTAAGGATAATAATAACAGTTATAGCGGTAATAATAATAGTAACAAGAATAATAATAACAGTTATAGCGATAATGATAATAGTAATAAGGATAATAATAATAGTTATAAGGATATAGACAAGAGTAATAGGGATAGTAACAATAGAATAACCATAATAATAACAGTTATAGCGATAATAATAATAGTAATAAGGATAATAATAACAGTTCTGGCGATAATAATAATAATAATAAGGATAATAATAATAGTTATAAGGATAAAGACAAGAGGAATAGGGACAGTAATAATAGTAACAAGAATAATAATAACAGTTATAGCGATAATAATAGTAGTAATAAGGATAATAATAATAGTTATAAGGATAAAGACAAGAGTAATAGGGATTGTAACAATAAAATAACCATAATAATAACAGTTATAGCAATAATAATAATAGTAATAAGGATAATAATAACAGTTATAGCGATAATAATAATAATAATAATAAGGATAATAATAATAGTTATAAGGATAAAGACAAGGGCAATAGGGATAATAATAATAGTAATAAGAATAACAATAACAGTTATTAGGGATAATAATAATAGTTATAAGGATAAAGACAAGAGTAATACGGATACTAACAATAGAATAAGGATAATAATAACAGTTATAGCGATAATAATAGTAGTAATAACAATAATAATAACAGTTGTAGCGATAATAATAATAGTAAAAAGGATTAATAATAATAGTTATATGGATAAAGACAAGAGTAATACGGATAGTAACAATAGTAATAAGAATAATAATAACAGTTATAGCGATAATAATAATAGTAACAAGAATAATAATAACAGTTATAGCGATAATAATAATAATAATAAGGATAATAATAATAGTTATAATGATAAAGGCAAGAGTAATACGGATAGTAACAATAGAATAAGCATAATAATAACAGTTATAGCGATAATAATAATAGTAATAAGAATAATAATAACAGTTATAGCGATAATAATAATAGTTATAAGGAGAAAGACAAGAGGAATAGGGATAATAAAAATAGTAACAAGAATATTAGCACCAGTTATAGCGATAACAATAATAATTATAAGGGTAATAATAATAGTTATAAGGAGAAAGACAAGAGGAATAGGTATAATATAATAGTAACAAGAATAATAATAACAGTTATAGCGAAAATAATAATAATAATAAGGATAATAATAATAGTTATAAGGTTAAATACAAGAGGAATAGGGATAACAGTAATAGGCATTAGAATAATAATAACAGTTATAGCGATAATAATAGTAGTTATAATGATAAAGGCAAGAGTAATACGGACAGTAACAATAGAATAAACATAATAATACCAGTTATAGCGATAATAATAATAATAATAAGGATAATAATAATAGTTATAAGGATAAAGACAAGAGTAATACGGATAGTAATAATAGAATAAGGATAATAATAACATTTATAGCGATAATAATAATAATAATAATAATAATAAGGATAATAATAATAGTTATAAGGATAAAGACAAGAGGAATACGGTTAATAGTAATAGTAATAAGGATAATAATAACAGTTCTGGCGATAATAATAATAATAATAAGGATAATAATAATAGTTATAAGGATAAAGACAAGAGGAATAGGGACAGTAATAATAGTAACAAGAATAATAATAACAGTTATAGCGATAATAATAGTAGTAATAAGGATAATAATAATAGTTATAAGGATAAAGACAAGAGTAATAGGGATTGTAACAATAAAATAACCATAATAATAACAGTTATAGCGATAATAATAATAGTAATAAGGATAATAATAGCAGTTCTGGCGATAATAATAATAATAATAAGGATAATAATAATAGTATTAAGGATAAAGGCAAGAGTAATACGGACAGTAATAATAGTAACAAGAATAATAATAACAGTTATAGCGATAATAATAATAGTAATAAGGATAATAATAATAGTTATAGGGATAAAGACAAGGGCAATAGGGATAATAATAATAGTAATAAGAATAATAATAACAGTTATAGCGGTAATAATAATAATAATAAGGATAATTATAATAGTTATAAGGAGAAAGACAAGAGGAATAGGGATAATAATAATAGTAACAAGAATAATAATAACAGTTATAGCGATAATAATAATAGCCATAAGGATAATGATAACAGTTATAGCGATAATAATAATAATAATAATAAGGATAATAATAATAGTTATAAGGATAAAGACAAGAGGAATACGGTTAATAGTAATAGTAATAAGAATAATAATAACAGTTATAGCGATAATAATAATAGCCATAAGGATAATGATAATAGTTATAAGGATAAAGACAAGAGTAATAGAGATAGTAACAATAGAATCAGCATAATAATAACAGTTATAGCGATAATAATAATAGTAATAAGGATAATAATAACAGTTATAGCGATAATAATAATAGTAATAAGGATAATAATAATAGTTATAAGGATAAAGACAAGAGTAGTAGAGATAGTAACAATAGAATAAACATAATAATACCAGTTATAGCGATAATAATAATAGTAATAAGGATAATAATAACAGTCATAGCGATAATAATAATAATAATAAGGATAATAATAATAGTTATAAGGATAAAGACAAGAGGAATAGGGATAATGGTAATAGTAATAAGAATAATAATAACAGTTATAGCGATAATAATAATAGTAATAAGAATAATAATAACAGTTATAGCGATAATAATAATAGTTATAAGGAGAAAGACAAGAGGAATAGGGATAATAAAAATAGTAACAAGAATATTAGCACCAGTTATGGCGATAATAATAATAATAATAAGGATAATAATAATAGTTATAAGGATAAAGACAAGAGTAATAGGGATTGTAACAATAAAATAACCATAATAATAACAGTTATAGCAATAATAATAATAGTATTAAGGATAATAATAACAGTTATAGCGATAATAATAATAATAATAACAACGATAATAATAATAGTTATAAGGATAAAGACAAGAGGAATAGGGATAATAATAATAGTAACAAGAATAATAACAACAGTTATAGCGATAATAATAATAATAATAAGGATAATAATAATAGTTAGAAGGCGAAAGACAAAAGGAATAGGGATAGTAATAATAGTAACAAGAATAATAATAACAGTTATAGCGGTAATAATAATAGTAACAAGAATAATAATAACAGTTATAGCGATAATGATAATAGTAATAAGGATAATAATAATAGTTATAAGGATATAGACAAGAGTAATAGGGATAGTAACAATAGAATAAGCATAATAATAACAGTAATAGCGATAATAATAATAGTAATAAGGATAATAATAACAGTTCTGGCGATAATAATAATAATAATAAGGATAATAATAATAGTTATAAGGATAAAGACAAGAGGAATAGGGACAGTAATAATAGTAACAAGAATAATAATAACAGTTATAGCGATAATAATAATAATAATAAGGATAACAATAACAGTTATAAGGATAAAGACAAGAGTAATACGGATAGTAACAATAGAAGAAGGATAATAATAAGAGTTATAGCGATAATAATAATAATAATAATAATAATAATAATAATAATAATAACAGTTATAGCGATAATAATAATAATAATAATAAGGTTATAATAATAGTAATAAGGATAATAATAATAGTTATAAGGATAAAGACAAGAGTAATACGGATAGTAACAATAGAATGAGGATAATAATAATAGTTATAAGGATAAAGGCAAGAGTAAAACGAATTGTAACAATAGAATGAGGATAATAATAATAGTTATAGCGATAATAATAATAGTAATAAGAATAATAATAACAGTTATAGCGATAATAATAATAGTTATTAGGATAAAGACAAGAGGAATAGGGATAATAATAATAATAATAAGAATAATAATAACAGTTATAGCGATGATAATAATAGTAATAAGGATAATAATAACAGTTATAGCGATAATAATAGTAGTAATAAGGATAATAATAATAGTTATAAGGATAAAGACAAGAGTAATAGGGATTGTAACAATAAAATAACCATAATAATAACAGTTATAGCGATAATAATAATAGTATTAAGGATAATAATAACAGTTATAGCGATAATAATAATAGTAATAAGGATAATAATAATAGTTATAACGATAAAGACAAGAGGAATACGGTTAATAGTAATAGTAATAAGAATAATAATAACAGTTATAGCGATAATAATAATAATAATAACGATAATAATAATAGTTATAAGGATAAAGACAAGAGGAATACGGTTAATAGTAATAGTAATAAGAATAATAATAACAGTTATAGCGATAATAATAATAATAATAACGATAATAATAATAGTTATAAGGAGAAAGACAAGAGGACTAGGGATAATAATAATAGTAACAAGAATAATAATAACAGTTATAGCGATAATAATAAAAGTTATAAGGAGAAAGACAAGAGTAATAGGGATTGTAACAATAAAATAACCATAATAATAACAGTTATAGCGATAATAATAATAGTAATAAGGATAATAATAATAGTTATAAGGATAAAGACAAGAGGAATACGGTTAATAGTAATAGTAATAAGAATAATAATAACAGTTAAGGCGATAATAATAATAATAATAACGATAATAATAATAGTTATAAGGAGAAAGACAATAGGACTAGGGATAATAATAATAGTAACAAGAATAATAATAACAGTTATAGCGATAATAATAAAAGTTATAAGGAGAAAGACAAGAGGAATAGGGATAATAATAATAGTAACAAGAATAATAACAACAGTTATAGCGATAATAATAATAGTAATAAGGATAATAATAACAGTTCTGGCGATAATAATAATAATAATAAGGATAATAATAATAGTTATAAGGATAAAGACAAGAGGAATAGGGACAGTAATAATAGTAACAAGAATAATAATAACAGTTATAGCAATAATAATAATAGTATTAAGGATAATAATAACAGTTATAGCGGTAATAATAATAGTAACAAGAATAATAATAACAGTTATAGCGATAATGATAATAGTAATAAGGATAATAATAATAGTTATAAGGATATAGACAAGAGTAATAGGGATAGTAACAATAGAATAACCATAATAATAACAGTTATAGCGATAATAATAATAGTAATAAGGATAATAATAACAGTTCTGGCGATAATAATAATAATAATAAGGATAATAATAATAGTTATAAGGATAAAGACAAGAGGAATAGGGACAGTAATAATAGTAACAAGAATAATAATAACAGTTATAGCGATAATAATAGTAGTAATAAGGATAATAATAATAGTTATAAGGATAAAGACAAGAGTAATAGGGATTGTAACAATAAAATAACCATAATAATAACAGTTATAGCAATAATAATAATAGTAATAAGGATAATAATAACAGTTATAGCGATAATAATAATAATAATAATAAGGATAATAATAATAGTTATAAGGATAAAGACAAGGGCAATAGGGATAATAATAATAGTAATAAGAATAACAATAACAGTTATTAGGGATAATAATAATAGTTATAAGGATAAAGACAAGAGTAATACGGATACTAACAATAGAATAAGGATAATAATAACAGTTATAGCGATAATAATAGTAGTAATAACAATAATAATAACAGTTGTAGCGATAATAATAATAGTAAAAAGGATTAATAATAATAGTTATATGGATAAAGACAAGAGTAATACGGATAGTAACAATAGTAATAAGAATAATAATAACAGTTATAGCGATAATAATAATAGTAACAAGAATAATAATAACAGTTATAGCGATAATAATAATAATAATAAGGATAATAATAATAGTTATAATGATAAAGGCAAGAGTAATACGGATAGTAACAATAGAATAAGCATAATAATAACAGTTATAGCGATAATAATAATAGTAATAAGAATAATAATAACAGTTATAGCGATAATAATAATAGTTATAAGGAGAAAGACAAGAGGAATAGGGATAATAAAAATAGTAACAAGAATATTAGCACCAGTTATAGCGATAACAATAATAATTATAAGGGTAATAATAATAGTTATAAGGAGAAAGACAAGAGGAATAGGTATAATATAATAGTAACAAGAATAATAATAACAGTTATAGCGAAAATAATAATAATAATAAGGATAATAATAATAGTTATAAGGTTAAATACAAGAGGAATAGGGATAACAGTAATAGGCATTAGAATAATAATAACAGTTATAGCGATAATAATAGTAGTTATAATGATAAAGGCAAGAGTAATACGGACAGTAACAATAGAATAAACATAATAATACCAGTTATAGCGATAATAATAATAATAATAAGGATAATAATAATAGTTATAAGGATAAAGACAAGAGTAATACGGATAGTAATAATAGAATAAGGATAATAATAACATTTATAGCGATAATAATAATAATAATAATAATAATAAGGATAATAATAATAGTTATAAGGATAAAGACAAGAGGAATACGGTTAATAGTAATAGTAATAAGGATAATAATAACAGTTCTGGCGATAATAATAATAATAATAAGGATAATAATAATAGTTATAAGGATAAAGACAAGAGGAATAGGGACAGTAATAATAGTAACAAGAATAATAATAACAGTTATAGCGATAATAATAGTAGTAATAAGGATAATAATAATAGTTATAAGGATAAAGACAAGAGTAATAGGGATTGTAACAATAAAATAACCATAATAATAACAGTTATAGCGATAATAATAATAGTAATAAGGATAATAATAGCAGTTCTGGCGATAATAATAATAATAATAAGGATAATAATAATAGTATTAAGGATAAAGGCAAGAGTAATACGGACAGTAATAATAGTAACAAGAATAATAATAACAGTTATAGCGATAATAATAATAGTAATAAGGATAATAATGATAGTTATAGGGATAAAGACAAGGGCAATAGGGATAATAATAATAGTAATAAGAATAATAATAACAGTTATAGCGGTAATAATAATAATAATAAGGATAATTATAATAGTTATAAGGAGAAAGACAAGAGGAATAGGGATAATAATAATAGTAACAAGAATAATAATAACAGTTATAGCGATAATAATAATAGCCATAAGGATAATGATAACAGTTATAGCGATAATAATAATAATAATAATAAGGATAATAATAATAGTTATAAGGATAAAGACAAGAGGAATACGGTTAATAGTAATAGTAATAAGAATAATAATAACAGTTATAGCGATAATAATAATAGCCATAAGGATAATGATAATAGTTATAAGGATAAAGACAAGAGTAATAGAGATAGTAACAATAGAATCAGCATAATAATAACAGTTATAGCGATAATAATAATAGTAATAAGGATAATAATAACAGTTATAGCGATAATAATAATAGTAATAAGGATAATAATAATAGTTATAAGGATAAAGACAAGAGTAGTAGAGATAGTAACAATAGAATAAACATAATAATACCAGTTATAGCGATAATAATAATAGTAATAAGGATAATAATAACAGTCATAGCGATAATAATAATAATAATAAGGATAATAATAATAGTTATAAGGATAAAGACAAGAGGAATAGGGATAATGGTAATAGTAATAAGAATAATAATAACAGTTATAGCGATAATAATAATAGTAATAAGAATAATAATAACAGTTATAGCGATAATAATAATAGTTATAAGGAGAAAGACAAGAGGAATAGGGATAATAAAAATAGTAACAAGAATATTAGCACCAGTTATGGCGATAATAATAATAATAATAAGGATAATAATAATAGTTATAAGGATAAAGACAAGAGTAATAGGGATTGTAACAATAAAATAACCATAATAATAACAGTTATAGCAATAATAATAATAGTATTAAGGATAATAATAACAGTTATAGCGATAATAATAATAATAATAACAACGATAATAATAATAGTTATAAGGATAAAGACAAGAGGAATAGGGATAATAATAATAGTAACAAGAATAATAACAACAGTTATAGCGATAATAATAATAATAATAAGGATAATAATAATAGTTAGAAGGCGAAAGACAAAAGGAATAGGGATAGTAATAATAGTAACAAGAATAATAATAACAGTTATAGCGATAATAATAATAGTAATAAGGATAATAATAACAGTTATAGCGATAATAATAATAGTAATAAGGATAATAATAATAGTTATAAGGATAAAGACAAGAGTAGTAGAGATAGTAACAATAGAATAAACATAATAATACCAGTTATAGCGATAATAATAATAGTAATAAGGATAATAATAACAGTCATAGCGATAATAATAATAATAATAAGGATAATAATAATAGTTATAAGGATAAAGACAAGAGGAATAGGGATAATGGTAATAGTAATAAGAATAATAATAACAGTTATAGCGATAATAATAATAGTAATAAGAATAATAATAACAGTTATAGCGATAATAATAATAGTTATAAGGAGAAAGACAAGAGGAATAGGGATAATAAAAATAGTAACAAGAATATTAGCACCAGTTATGGCGATAATAATAATAATAATAAGGATAATAATAATAGTTATAAGGATAAAGACAAGAGTAATAGGGATTGTAACAATAAAATAACCATAATAATAACAGTTATAGCAATAATAATAATAGTATTAAGGATAATAATAACAGTTATAGCGATAATAATAATAATAATAACAACGATAATAATAATAGTTATAAGGATAAAGACAAGAGGAATAGGGATAATAATAATAGTAACAAGAATAATAACAACAGTTATAGCGATAATAATAATAATAATAAGGATAATAATAATAGTTAGAAGGCGAAAGACAAAAGGAATAGGGATAGTAATAATAGTAACAAGAATAATAATAACAGTTATAGCGGTAATAATAATAGTAACAAGAATAATAATAACAGTTATAGCGATAATGATAATAGTAATAAGGATAATAATAATAGTTATAAGGATATAGACAAGAGTAATAGGGATAGTAACAATAGAATAAGCATAATAATAACAGTAATAGCGATAATAATAATAGTAATAAGGATAATAATAACAGTTCTGGCGATAATAATAATAATAATAAGGATAATAATAATAGTTATAAGGATAAAGACAAGAGGAATAGGGACAGTAATAATAGTAACAAGAATAATAATAACAGTTATAGCGATAATAATAATAATAATAAGGATAACAATAACAGTTATAAGGATAAAGACAAGAGTAATACGGATAGTAACAATAGAAGAAGGATAATAATAAGAGTTATAGCGATAATAATAATAATAATAATAATAATAATAATAATAATAATAACAGTTATAGCGATAATAATAATAATAATAATAAGGTTATAATAATAGTAATAAGGATAATAATAATAGTTATAAGGATAAAGACAAGAGTAATACGGATAGTAACAATAGAATGAGGATAATAATAATAGTTATAAGGATAAAGGCAAGAGTAAAACGAATTGTAACAATAGAATGAGGATAATAATAATAGTTATAGCGATAATAATAATAGTAATAAGAATAATAATAACAGTTATAGCGATAATAATAATAGTTATTAGGATAAAGACAAGAGGAATAGGGATAATAATAATAATAATAAGAATAATAATAACAGTTATAGCGATGATAATAATAGTAATAAGGATAATAATAACAGTTATAGCGATAATAATATAAATAATAAGGATAATAATAATAGTTATAAGGATAAAGACAAGAGAAATAGGTATAATAATAATAATAAGAAGAATAATAATAACAGTTATAGCGATAATAATAATAGTAATAAGGATAATAATAACAGTTATAGCGATAATGATAATAATAATAGTTATAAAGATAAAGACAAGAGAAATAGGGATAATAATTATAGTAATAAGAATAATAATAACAGTTATAGCGATGATAGTAATAGTAATAAGGATAATAATAACAGTTATAGCGATAATAATAATAATAATAATAAGGATAATAATAATAGTTATAAGGATAAAGACAAGAGGAATAGGTATAATAATAATAGTAATAAGAATAATAATAACAGTTATAGCGATAATAATAATAGTAATAAGGATAATAATAGTAGTTATAATGATAAAGGCAAGAGTAATACGGACAGTAACAATAGAATAAACATAATAATACCAGTTATAGCGATAATAATAATAGTAATAAGGATAATAATAACAGTCATACCGATAATAATAATAATAATAAGGATAATAATAATAGTTATAAGGATAAAGACAAGAGGAATAGGGATAATGGTAATAGTAATAAGAATAATAATAACAGTTATAGCGATAATAATAATAGTAACAAGAATAATAATAACAGTTATAGCGATAATAATAATAATAATAAGGGTAATAATAATAGTTATAATGATAAAGGCAAGAGTAATACGGATAGTAACAATAGAATAAGCATAATAATAACAGTTATAGCGGTAATAATAATAGTAATAAGAATAATAATAACAGTTATAGCGATAATAATAATAGTTATAAGGAGAAAGACAAGAGGAATAGGGATAATAAGAATAGTAACAAGAATAATAACAACAGTTATAGCGATAATAATAATAATAATAAGGATAATAATAATAGTTAGAAGGAGAAAGACAAAAGGAATAGGGATAGTAATAATAGTAACAAGAATAATAATAACAGTTATAGCGATAATAATAATAGTAATAAGGATAATAATAACAGTTCTGGCGATAATAATAATAATAATAAGGATAATAATAATAGTTATAAGGATAAAGACAAGAGGAATAGGGACAGTAATAATAGTAACAAGAATAATAATAACAGTTATAGCGATAATAATAGTAGTAATAAGGATAATAATAATAGTTATAAGGATAAAGACAAGAGTAATAGGGATTGTAACAATAAAATAACCATAATAATAACAGTTATAGCGATAATAATAATAGTATTAAGGATAATAATAACAGTTATAGCGATAATAATAATAATAATAAGGACAATAATAATAGTTATAATGATAAAGGCAAGAGTACTACGGATAGTAACAATAGAATAAGCATAATAATAACAGTTATAGCGATAATAATAATAGTAAAAAGGATTAATAATAATAGTTATAAGGATAATGACAAGAGTAGCAGATATAGTAACAATAGAATAGGCATAATAATAACAGTTTATAGCGATAATAATAATAGTAATAAGGATAATAATAACAGGCATAGCGATAATAATAATAATAATAAGGATAATAATAATAGTCATAAGGATAAAGACAAGAGCAATAGGGATAATAGTAATTGTAATAAGAATAATAATAACAGTTATAGCGATAATAATAATAGTTATAATGATAAAGGCAAGAGTAATACGGCTAGTAACAATAGAATAAACATAATAATAACAGTTATAGCGATAATAATAATAGTAATAAGGATAATAATAACAGTTATAGCGATAATAATAATAATAATAATAAGGATAATAATAATAGTTATAAGGATAAAGACAAGAGGAATACGGTTAATAGTAATAGTAATAAGAATAATAATAACAGTTATAGCGATAATAATAATAATAATAAGGATAATAATAATAGTTATAAGGAGAAAGACAAGAGGACTAGGGATAATAATAATAGTAACAAGAATAATAATAACAGTTATAGCGATAATAATAAAAGTTATAAGGAGAAAGACAAGAGGAATAGGGATAATAATAATAGTAACAAGAATAATAACAACAGTTATAGCGATAATAATAATAATAATAAGGATAATAATAATAGTTAGAAGGAGAAAGACAAAAGGAATAGGGATAGTAATAATAGTAACAAGAATAATAATAACAGTTATAGCGATAATAATAGTAGTAATAAGGATAATAATAATAGTTATAAGGATAAAGACAAGAGTAATAGGGATTGTAACAATAAAATAACCATAATAATAACAGTTATAGCGATAATAATAATAGTATTATGGATAATAATAACAGTTATAGCGATAATAATAGTAGTAATAAGGATAATAATAATAGTTATAAGGATAAAGACAAGAGTAATAGGGATTGTAACAATAAAATAACCATAATAATAACAGTTATAGCGATAATAATAATAGTAATAAGAATAACAATAACAGTTATTAGCGATAATAATAATAGTTATAAGGATAAAGACAAGAGTAATACGGATAGTGACAATAGAATAAGGATAATAATAACAGTTATAGCGATAATAATAGTAGTAATAACAATAATAATAACAGTTGTAGCGATAATAACAATAGTAAAAAGGATTAATAATAATAGTTATATGGATAAAGACAAGAGTAATACGGATAGTAACAATAGTAATAAGAATAATAATAACAGTTATAGCGATAATAATAATAGTAACAAGAATAATAATAACAGTTATAGCGATAATAATAATAATAATAAGGATAATAATAATAGTTATAATGATAAAGGCAAGAGTAATACGGATAGTAACAATAGAATAAGCATAATAATAACAGTTATAGCGATAATAATAATAGTAATAAGAATAATAATAACAGTTATAGCGATAACAATAATAATTATAAGGGTAATAATAATAGTTATAAGGAGAAAGACAAGAGGAATAGGTATAATATAATAGTAACAAGAATAATAATAACAGTTATAGCGAAAATAATAATAATAATAAGGATAATAATAATAGTTATAAGGTTAAATACAAGAGGAATAGGGATAACAGTAATAGGCATTAGAATAATAATAACAGTTATAGCGATAATAATAGTAGTTATAATGATAAAGGCAAGAGTAATACGGACAGTAACAATAGAATAAACATAATAATACCAGTTATAGCGATAATAATAATAATAATAAGGATAATAATAATAGTTATAAGGATAAAGACAAGAGTAATACGGATAGTAATAATAGAATAAGGATAATAATAACATTTATAGCGATAATAATAATAGTAATAAGAATAATAATAACAGTTATAGTTATAATAATAATAGTTATTAGGATAAAGACAAGATCTATAGGGATAATAATAATAATAATAAGAATAATAATAACAGTTATAGCGATGATAATAATAGTAATAAGGATAATAATAACAGTTATAGCGATAATAATAATAATAATAAGGATAATAATAATAGTTATAAGGATAAAGACAAGAGGAATAGGTATAATAATAATAATAATAAGAATAATAATAACAGTTATAGCGATAATAATAATAGTAATAAGGATAATAATAACAGTTATAGCGATAATGATAATAATAATAAGGATAATAATAATAGTTATAAAGATAAAGACAAGAGAAATAGGGATAATAATAATAGTAATAAGAATAATAATAACAGTTATAGCGATAATAATAATAATAATAAGGATAACAATAACAGTTATAAGGATAAAGACAAGAGTAATACGGATAGTAACAATAGAAGAAGGATAATAATAAGAGTTATAGCGATAATAATAATAATAATAATAATAATAATAATAATAATAACAGTTATAGCGATAATAATAATAATAATAATAAGGTTATATTAATAGTAATAAGGATAATAATAATAGTTATAAGGATACAGACAAGAGTAATACGGATAGTAACAATAGAATGAGGATAATAATAATAGTTATAAGGATAAAGGCAAGAGTAAAACGAATTGTAACAATAGAATGAGGATAATAATAATAGTTATAGCGATAATAATAATAGTAATAAGAATAATAATAACAGTTATAGCGATAATAATAATAGTTATTAGGATAAAGACAAGAGGAATAGGGATAATAATAATAATAATAAGAATAATAATAACAGTTATAGCGATGATAATAATAGTAATAAGGATAATAATAACAGTTATAGCGATAATGATAATAATAATAAGGATAATAATAATAGTTATAAAGATAAAGACAAGAGAAATAGGGATAATAATAATAGTAATAAGAATAATAATAACAGTTATAGCGATAATAATAATAATAATAAGGATAACAATAACAGTTATAAGGATAAAGACAAGAGAAATACGGATAGTAACAATAGAAGAAGGATAATAATAAGAGTTATAGCGATAATAATAATAATAATAATAATAATAATAATAATAATAATAACAGTTATAGCGATAATAATAATAATAATAATAAGGTTATAATAATAGTAATAAGGATAATAATAATAGTTATAAGGATAAAGACAAGAGTAATACGGATAGTAACAATAGAATGAGGATAATAATAATAGTTATAAGGATAAAGGCAAGAGTAAAACGAATTGTAACAATAGAATGAGGATAATAATAATAGTTATAGCGATAATAATAATAGTAATAAGAATAATAATAACAGTTATAGCGATAATAATAATAGTTATTAGGATAAAGACAAGAGGAATAGGGATAATAATAATAATAATAAGAATAATAATAACAGTTATAGCGATGATAATAATAGTAATAAGGATAATAATAACAGTTATAGCGATAATAATATAAATAATAAGGATAATAATAATAGTTATAAGGATAAAGACAAGAGAAATAGGTATAATAATAATAATAAGAAGAATAATAATAACAGTTATAGCGATAATAATAATAGTAATAAGGATAATAATAACAGTTATAGCGATAATGATAATAATAATAGTTATAAAGATAAAGACAAGAGAAATAGGGATAATAATTATAGTAATAAGAATAATAATAACAGTTATAGCGATGATAGTAATAGTAATAAGGATAATAATAACAGTTATAGCGATAATAATAATAATAATAATAAGGATAATAATAATAGTTATAAGGATAAAGACAAGAGGAATAGGTATAATAATAATAGTAATAAGAATAATAATAACAGTTATAGCGATAATAATAATAGTAATAAGGATAATAATAGTAGTTATAATGATAAAGGCAAGAGTAATACGGACAGTAACAATAGAATAAACATAATAATACCAGTTATAGCGATAATAATAATAGTAATAAGGATAATAATAACAGTCATACCGATAATAATAATAATAATAAGGATAATAATAATAGTTATAAGGATAAAGACAAGAGGAATAGGGATAATGGTAATAGTAATAAGAATAATAATAACAGTTATAGCGATAATAATAATAGTAACAAGAATAATAATAACAGTTATAGCGATAATAATAATAATAATAAGGGTAATAATAATAGTTATAATGATAAAGGCAAGAGTAATACGGATAGTAACAATAGAATAAGCATAATAATAACAGTTATAGCGGTAATAATAATAGTAATAAGAATAATAATAACAGTTATAGCGATAATAATAATAGTTATAAGGAGAAAGACAAGAGGAATAGGGATAATAATAATAGTAACAAGAATAATAACAACAGTTATAGCGATAATAATAATAATAATAAGGATAATAATAATTGTTAGAAGGAGAAAGACAAAAGGAATAGGGATAGTAATAATAGTAACAAGAATAATAATAACAGTTATAGCGATAATAATAATAGTAATAAGGATAATAATAACAGTTCTGGCGATAATAATAATAATAATAAGGATAATAATAATAGTTATAAGGATAAAGACAAGAGGAATAGGGACAGTAATAATAGTAACAAGAATAATAATAACAGTTATAGCGATAATAATAGTAGTAATAAGGATAATAATAATAGTTATAAGGATAAAGACAAGAGTAATAGGGATTGTAACAATAAAATAACCATAATAATAACAGTTATAGCGATAATAATAATAGTATTAAGGATAATAATAACAGTTATAGCGATAATAATAATAGTAATAAGGATAATAATAATAGTTATAAGGATAAAGACAAGGGCAATAGGGATAATAATAATAGTAATAAGAATAACAATAACAGTTATTAGCGATAATAATAATAGTTATAAGGATAAAGACAAGAGTAATACGGATAGTAACAATAGAATAAGGATAATAATAACAGTTATAGCGATAATAATAATAGAAACAAGAATAATAATAACAGTTATAGCGATAATAATAATAATAATAAGGACAATAATAATAGTTATAATGATAAAGGCAAGAGTACTACGGATAGTAACAATAGAATAAGCATAATAATAACAGTTATAGCGATAATAATAATAGTAAAAAGGATTAATAATAATAGTTATAAGGATAATGACAAGAGTAGCAGATATAGTAACAATAGAATAGGCATAATAATAACAGTTTATAGCGATAATAATAATAGTAATAAGGATAATAATAACAGGCATAGCGATAATAATAATAATAATAAGGATAATAATAATAGTCATAAGGATAAAGACAAGAGGAATAGGGATAATAGTAATTGTAATAAGAATAATAATAACAGTTATAGCGATAATAATAATAGTTATAATGATAAAGGCAAGAGTAATACGGCTAGTAACAATAGAATAAACATAATAATAACAGTTATAGCGATAATAATAATAGTAATAAGGATAATAATAACAGTTATAGCGATAATAATAATAATAATAATAAGGATAATAATAATAGTTATAAGGATAAAGACAAGAGGAATACGGTTAATAGTAATAGTAATAAGAATAATAATAACAGTTATAGCGATAATAATAATAATAATAAGGATAATAATAATAGTTATAAGGAGAAAGACAAGAGGACTAGGGATAATAATAATAGTAACAAGAATAATAATAACAGTTATAGCGATAATAATAAAAGTTATAAGCAGAAAGACAAGAGGAATAGGGATAATAATAATAGTAACAAGAATAATAACAACAGTTATAGCGATAATAATAATAATAATAAGGATAATAATAATAGTTAGAAGGAGAAAGACAAAAGGAATAGGGATAGTAATAATAGTAACAAGAATAATAATAACAGTTATAGCGATAATAATAGTAGTAATAAGGATAATAATAATAGTTATAAGGATAAAGACAAGAGTAATAGGGATTGTAACAATAAAATAACCATAATAATAACAGTTATAGCGATAATAATAATAGTATTATGGATAATAATAACAGTTATAGCGATAATAATAGTAGTAATAAGGATAATAATAATAGTTATAAGGATAAAGGCAAGAGTACTACGGATAGTAACAATAGAATAAGCATAATAATAACAGTTATAGCGATGATAGTAATAGTAATAAGGATAATAATAACAGTTATAGCGATAATAATAATAATAATAATAAGGATAATAATAATAGTTATAAGGATAAAGACAAGAGGAATAGGTATAATAATAATAGTAATAAGAATAATAATAACAGTTATAGCGATAATAATAATAGTAATAAGGATAATAATAGTAGTTATAATGATAAAGGCAAGAGTAATACGGACAGTAACAATAGAATAAACATAATAATACCAGTTATAGCGATAATAATAATAGTAATAAGGATAATAATAACAGTCATACCGATAATAATAATAATAATAAGGATAATAATAATAGTTATAAGGATAAAGACAAGAGGAATAGGGATAATGGTAATAGTAATAAGAATAATAATAACAGTTATAGCGATAATAATAATAGTAACAAGAATAATAATAACAGTTATAGCGATAATAATAATAATAATAAGGGTAATAATAATAGTTATAATGATAAAGGCAAGAGTAATACGGATAGTAACAATAGAATAAGCATAATAATAACAGTTATAGCGGTAATAATAATAGTAATAAGAATAATAATAACAGTTATAGCGATAATAATAATAGTTATAAGGAGAAAGACAAGAGGAATAGGGATAATAATAATAGTAACAAGAATAATAACAACAGTTATAGCGATAATAATAATAATAATAAGGATAATAATAATTGTTAGAAGGAGAAAGACAAAAGGAATAGGGATAGTAATAATAGTAACAAGAATAATAATAACAGTTATAGCGATAATAATAATAGTAATAAGGATAATAATAACAGTTCTGGCGATAATAATAATAATAATAAGGATAATAATAATAGTTATAAGGATAAAGACAAGAGGAATAGGGACAGTAATAATAGTAACAAGAATAATAATAACAGTTATAGCGATAATAATAGTAGTAATAAGGATAATAATAATAGTTATAAGGATAAAGACAAGAGTAATAGGGATTGTAACAATAAAATAACCATAATAATAACAGTTATAGCGATAATAATAATAGTATTAAGGATAATAATAACAGT
>CAMAOC010000094.1:0-169165 GCA_945859555.1 Megachile ligniseca
CTATCCCTATTACTCTTGTCTTTATCCTTATAACTATTATTATTTCCCTTATTACTATTATTATTATCATTATAGCTGTTATTATTATCCTTATTGCTAGTATTATTATCTCTATAACTATTATTGTTATCCTCATTACTATTATTATTATCGCTATGACTGTTATTATTATCCTTATTCTATTATTACCATCCCTATTACTCTTGTCTTTATCCTTATAACTATTATTATTATCGCTATAACTATTATTATTAACCTTATTACTATTATTATTATCGCCATGACTGTTATTATTATCCTTATTCTATTGTTACTATCCCTATTACTCTTCTCTTTATCCTTATAACAATTATTATTATCCTTACAACTATTATTATTATCGCTATGACTGTTATTATTATCCTTATTCTATTATTACTATCCCTATTACTCTTTTCTTTATCCTTATAACTATTATTATTATCCTTATAACTATTATTATTATCCTTATTACTATTATTATTATCGCTATGACTGTTATCATTATACTTATTCTATCATTACTATCCCTATTACTCTGGTCTTTATCCTTATAACTATTATTATTTCCCTTATTACTATTATTATTATCATTATAACTGTTATTATTATCCTTATTACTAGTATTATTAGCACTATAACTATTATGTTTATCCTTATTACTATTATTATTCGCACTATAACTATTATTATTATCCTTACTACTATTATTATTATCGCTGTGACTGTTATTATTATCCTTATTCTATTATTACTATCCCTATTACTCTTCTCTTTATCCTTATAACTATTATTATTATCCTTATTACTATTATTATTATCGCTATAACTGTTATTATTATCCTTATTAGTAGTATTGTTAGCACTATAACTATTATTATTATCCTTATTACTATTATTATTATCGCTATGACTGTTATTATTATACTTATTCTATTATTACTATCCCTATTACTCTTGTCTTTATCCTTATAACTATTATTATTTCCCTTATTACTATTATTATTATCATTATAACTGTTATTATTATCCTTATTACTAGTATTATTATCTCTATAACTATTATTGTTATCCCCATTACTATTATTATTATCGCTATGACTGTTATTATTATCCTTATTCTATTATTATTATCCTTATTACTATTATTATTCGCACTATAACTATTATTATTATTCTTATTATTATTATTATTAGCACCATAGCTATTATTATTATTATCGCTATGACTGTTATTATTATCCTTATTCTATTATTACTATACCTATTACTCTTGTCTCTATCCTTATAACTATTATTGTTATGTTTACTACTATTATTATTATCGCCATAACTATTATTATTATCCTTACTACTACTATTATTATCGCTGTGACTGTTATTATTATCCTTATTCTATTATTACCATCCCTATTACTCTTCTCTTTATCCTTATAACTATTATTATTATCCTTATAACTATTATTATTATCCTTATTACTATTATTATTATCGCTATGACTGTTATTATTATACTTATTCTATTATTACTATCCCTATTACTCTTGTCTCTATCCTTATAACTATTATTATTATGTTTATTACTATTATTATTATCGCCATAACTATTATTATTATCCTTACTACTATTATTATTATCGCTGTGACTGTTATTATTATCCTTATTCTATTATTACTATCCCTATTACTCTTCTCTTTATCCTTATAACTATTATTATTATCCTTATTACTATTATTATTATCCTTATTCTATTATTACTATCCCTATTACTCTTGTCTTTATCCTTATAACTATTATTATTTCCCTTATTACTATTATTATTATCATTATAACTGTTATTATTATACTTATTACTAGTATTATTATCTCTATAACTATTATTATTATCCTCATTACTATTATTATTATCGCTATGACTGTTATTATTATACTTCTTCTATTATTACTATCCCTATTACTCTTGTCTTTATCCTGATATTTATTATTATTTCCCTTATTACTATTATTATTATCGCTATAACTGTTATTATTATCCTTATTACTATTATTATTCGCACTACAACTATTATTATTATCCTTATTACTATTATTATTATTGCCATAACTGTTATTATTATCCTTATTAGTATTATTATTAGCACTATAGATATTATTATTATTATCGCTATGACTGTTATTATTATCCTTATTCTATTATTATTATCCCTATTACTCTTGTCTCTATCCTTATAACTATTACTGTTATGCTTATTACTATTATTATTCGCACTATAACTATTATTATTATCCTTATTACTATTATTATTAGCACCATAGCTATTATTATTATTATCGCTATGACTGTTATTATTATCCTTATTCTATTATTACTATACCTATTACTCCTGTCTCTATCCTTATAACTATTAATATTATGTTTACTACTATTATTATTATCGCCATAACTATTATTATTGTCCTTACTACTATTATTATTATCGCTGTGACTGTTATTATTATCCTTATTCTATTATTACTATCCGTATTACTCTTCTCTTTATCCTTATAACTATTATTATTATCCTTATTACTATTATTATTATCGCTATACCTATTATTATTATCCTTATTACTATTATTAATAGCACTATAACTATTATTATTATCCTTATTACTATTATTATTATCGCTATGACTGTTATTATTATACTTATTCTATTATTACTATCCCTATTACTCTTGTCTTTATCCTGATAATTATTATTTCCCTTATTACAATTATTATTATCGCTATAACTATTATTATTATCCTTATTACTATTATTATTCGCACTATAACTATTATTATTATCCTTATTACTATTATTATTAGCACCATAGCTATTATTATTATTATCGCTATGACTGTTATTATTATCCTTATTCTATTATTACTATACCTATTACTCTTGTCTCTATCCTTATAACTATTGTTATTATGTTTACTACTATTATTATTATCGCCATAACTATTATTATTATCCTTACTACTATTATTATTATCGCTGTGACTGTTATTATTATCCTTATTCTATTAGTACTATCCCTATTACTCTTCTCTTTATCCTTATAACTATTATTATTATCCTTATTACTAGTATTATTATCTCTATAACTATTATTGTTATCCTCATTACTATTATTATTTACGCTATGACTGTTATTATTATCCTTATTCTATTAATACTATCCCTATTACTCTTGTCTGTATCCTTATAACTATTATTATTTCCCTTATTACTATTATTATTATCATTATAACTGTTATTATTATCCTTATTACTAGTATTATTATCTCTATAACTATTATTGTTATCCTCATTACTATTATTATTATCGCTTTGACTGTTATTATTATCCTTATTCTATTATTACCATCCCTATTACTCTTGTCTTTATCCTTATAACTATTATTATTATCGCTATAACTATTATTATTATCCTTATTACTATTATTATTCGCACTATAACTATTATTATTATCCTTATTACTATTATTATTATTGCTATAACTGTTATTATTATCCTTATTCTATTACTACTATCCCTATTACTCTTGTCTTTATCCTTATAACTATTATTATTTCCCTTATTACTATTATTATTATCATTATAACTGTTATTATTATCCTTATTACTAGTATTATTATCTCTATAACTATTATTATTATCCTCATTACTATTATTATTATCGCTATGACTGTTATTATTATCCTTATTCTATTATTACTATCCCTATTACTCTTGTCTTTATCCTTATAACTATTATTATTTCCCTTATTACTATTATTATTATCATTATAGCTGTTATTATTATCCTTATTACTAGTATTATTATCTCTATAACTATTATTGTTATCCTCATTACTATTATTATTATCGCTATGACTGTTATTATTATCCTTATTCTATTATTACCATCCCTATTACTCTTGTCTTTATCCTTATAACTATTATTATTATCGCTATAACTATTATTATTATCGCTATGACTGTTATTATTATCCTTATTGTATTATTACTATCCCTATTACTTTTGTCTTTATCCTTATAACTATTATTATTTCCCTTATTACTATTATTATTATCGCTATAACTATTATTATTATCCTTATTACTATTATTACTAGCACTATAACTATTATTATTATCCTTATTACTATTATTATTAGCACCATAGCTATTATTATTATTATCGCTATGACTGTTATTATTATCCTTATTCTATTATTACTATCCCTATTACTCTTGTCTCTATCCTTATAACTATTATTATTATGTTTATTACTATTATTATTATCGCCATAACTATTATTATTATCCTTACTACTATTATTATTATAGCTGTGACTGTTATTATTATCCTTATTCTATTATTACTATCCCTATTACTCTTCTCTTTATCCTTATAACTATTATTATTATCCTTATTACTATTATTATTATCGCTATAACTGTTATTATTATCCTTACTACTATTATTATTATCGCTGTGACTGTTATTATTATCCTTATTCTATTATTACTATCCCTATTACTCTTCTCTTTATCCTTATAACTATTATTATTATCCTTATTACTATTATTATTATCCTTATTCTATTATTACTATCCCTATTACTCTTGTCTTTATCCTTATAACTATTATTATTTCCCTTATTACTATTATTATTATCATTATAACTGTTATTATTATACTTATTACTAGTATTATTATCTCTATAAATATTATTGTTATCCTCATTACTATTATTATTATCGCTATGACTGTTATTATTATACTTCTTCTATTATTACTATCCCTATTACTCTTGTCTTTATCCTGATATTTATTATTATTTCCCTTATTACTATTATTATTATCGCTATAACTGTTATTATTATCCTTATTACTATTATTATTCGCACTACAACTATTATTATTATCCTTATTACTATTATTATTATTGCCATAACTGTTATTATTATCCTTATTAGTATTATTATTAGCACTATAGATATTATTATTATTATCGCTATGACTGTTATTATTATCCTTATTCTATTATTATTATCCCTATTACTCTTGTCTCTATCCTTATAACTATTACTGTTATGCTTATTACTATTATTATTCGCACTATAACTATTATTATTATCCTTATTACTATTATTATTAGCACCATAGCTATTATTATTATTATCGCTATGACTGTTATTATTATCCTTATTCTATTATTACTATACCTATTACTCCTGTCTCTATCCTTATAACTATTAATATTATGTTTACTACTATTATTATTATCGCCATAACTATTATTATTGTCCTTACTACTATTATTATTATCGCTGTGACTGTTATTATTATCCTTATTCTATTATTACTATCCGTATTACTCTTCTCTTTATCCTTATAACTATTATTATTATCCTTATTACTATTATTATTATCCTTATACCTATTATTATTATCCTTATTACTATTATTAATAGCACTATAACTATTATTATTATCCTTATTACTATTATTATTATCGCTATGACTGTTATTATTATACTTATTCTATTATTACTATCCCTATTACTCTTGTCTTTATCCTGTTAATTATTATTTCCCTTATTACAATTATTATTATCGCTATAACTATTATTATTATCCTTATTACTATTATTATTCGCACTATAACTATTATTATTATCCTTATTACTATTATTATTAGCACCATAGCTATTATTATTATTATCGCTATGACTGTTATTATTATCCTTATTCTATTATTACTATACCTATTACTCTTGTCTCTATCCTTATAACTATTGTTATTATGTTTACTACTATTATTATTATCGCCATAACTATTATTATTATCCTTACTACTATTATTATTATCGCTGTGACTGTTATTATTATCCTTATTCTATTAGTACTATCCCTATTACTCTTCTCTTTATCCTTATAACTATTATTATTATCCTTATTACTAGTATTATTATCTCTATAACTATTATTGTTATCCTCATTACTATTATTATTTACGCTATGACTGTTATTATTATCCTTATTCTATTAATACTATCCCTATTACTCTTGTCTGTATCCTTATAACTATTATTATTTCCCTTATTACTATTATTATTATCATTATAACTGTTATTATTATCCTTATTACTAGTATTATTATCTCTATAACTATTATTGTTATCCTCATTACTATTATTATTATCGCTTTGACTGTTATTATTATCCTTATTCTATTATTACCATCCCTATTACTCTTGTCTTTATCCTTATAACTATTATTATTATCGCTATAACTATTATTATTATCCTTATTACTATTATTATTCGCACTATAACTATTATTATTATCCTTATTACTATTATTATTATTGCTATAACTGTTATTATTATCCTTATTCTATTACTACTATCCCTATTACTCTTGTCTTTATCCTTATAACTATTATTATTTCCCTTATTACTATTATTATTATCATTATAACTGTTATTATTATCCTTATTACTAGTATTATTATCTCTATAACTATTATTATTATCCTCATTACTATTATTATTATCGCTATGACTGTTATTATTATCCTTATTCTATTATTACTATCCCTATTACTCTTGTCTTTATCCTTATAACTATTATTATTTCCCTTATTACTATTATTATTATCATTATAGCTGTTATTATTATCCTTATTACTAGTATTATTATCTCTATAACTATTATTGTTATCCTCATTACTATTATTATTATCGCTATGACTGTTATTATTATCCTTATTCTATTATTACCATCCCTATCACTCTTGTCTTTATCCTTATAACTATTATTATTATCGCTATAACTATTATTATTATCGCTATGACTGTTATTATTATCCTTATTGTATTATTACTATCCCTATTACTTTTGTCTTTATCCTTATAACTATTATTATTTCCCTTATTACTATTATTATTATCGCTATAACTATTATTATTATCCTTATTACTATTATTACTAGCACTATAACTATTATTATTATCCTTATTACTATTATTATTAGCACCATAGCTATTATTATTATTATCGCTATGACTGTTATTATTATCCTTATTCTATTATTACTATCCCTATTACTCTTGTCTCTATCCTTATAACTATTATTATTATGTTTATTACTATTATTATTATCGCCATAACTATTATTATTATCCTTACTACTATTATTATTATCGCTGTGACTGTTATTATTATCCTTATTCTATTATTACTATCCCTATTACTCTTCTCTTTATCCTTATAACTATTATTATTATCCTTATTACTATTATTATTATCGCTATAACTGTTATTATTATCCTTATTCTATTATTACTATCCCTATTACTCTTGTCTTTATCCTTATAACTATTATTATTTCCCTTATTACTATTATTATTATCATTATAACTGTTATTATTATACTTATTACTAGTATTATTATCTCTATCACTATTATTGTTATCCTCATTACTATTATTATTATCGCTATGACTGTTATTATTATACTTCTTCTATTATTACTATCCCTATTACTCTTGTCTTTATCCTGATATTTATTATTATTTCCCTTATTACTATTATTATTATCGCTATAACTGTTATTATTATCCTTATTCTATTATTACTATCCCTATTACTCTTCTCTATATCCTTATAACTATTATTATTATCCTTATTACTATTATTATTATCGCTATGACTGTTATTATTATACTTATTCTATTATTACTATCCCTATTACTCTTGTCTTTATCCTTATAACTATTATTATTTCCCTTATTACTATTATTATTATCATTATAACTGTTATTATTATCCTTATTACTAGTATTATTATCTCTATAACTTTTATTGTTATCCCCATTACTATTATTATTATCGCTATGACTGTTATTATTATCCTTATTCTATTATTACTATCCCCATTACTCTTGTCTTTATCCTTATAACTATTATTATTATCCTTATTACTAGTATTATTATCTCTATAACTATTATTGTTATCCTCATTACTATTATTATTATCGCTATGACTGTTATGATTATCCTTATTCTATTATTACTATCCCCATTACTCTTCTCTTTATCCTTATAACTATTATTATTATCCTTATAACTATTATTATTATCCATATTACTAGTATTATTATCTCTATAACTATTATTGTTATCCTCATTACTATTATTATTATCGCTATAACTGTTATTATTATACTTATACTATTATTACTATCCCTATTACTCTTGTCTTTATCCTTATAACTATTATTATTATCCTTATTACTAGTATTATTATCTCTATAACTATTATTGTTATCCTCATTACTATTATTATTATCGCTATAACTGTTATTATTATACTTATACTATTATTACTATCCCTATTACTCTTGTCTTTATCCTTATAACTATTATTATTATCCTTATAACTATTATTATTACCCTTATTACTATTATTATTATCGCTATAACTATTATTCTTATCCTTACTACTATTATTATTATCGCTATGACTGTTATTATTATCCTTATTCTATTATTACTATCCCTATTACTCTTTTCTTTATCCTTATAACTATTATTGTTATCCTTATAACTATTATTATTATCCTTATTACTATTATTATTATCGCTATGACTGTTATCATTATACTTATTCTATTATTACTATCCCTATTACTCTTGTCTTTATCCTTATAACTATTATTATTTCCCTTATTACTATTATTATTATCATTATAATTGTTATTATTATCCTTATTACTAGTATTATTAGCACTATAACTATTATGTTTATCCTTATTACTATTATTATTCGCACTATAACTATTATTATTATCCTTACTACTATTATTATTATCGCTGTGACTGTTATGATTATCCTTATTCTATTATTACTATCCCCATTACTCTTCTCTTTATCCTTATAACTATTATTATTATCCTTATAACTATTATTATTATCCTTATTACTAGTATTATTATCTCTATAACTATTATTGTTATCCGCATTACTATTATTATTATCGCTATGACTGTTATTATTATCCTTATTCTATTATTACTATCCCTATTACTCTTGTCTCTATCCTTATAACTATTATTATTATCACTATAACTATTATTATTATACTTATTTCTATTATTATTATCGCAATGACTGTTATTATTATACTTCTTCTATTATTACTATCCCTATTACTCTTGTCTTTATCCTGATATTTATTATTATTTCCCTTATTACTATTATTATTATCGCTATAACTGTTATTATTATACTTATACTATTATTACTATCCCTATTACTCTTGTCTTTATCCTTATAACTATTATTATTATCCTTATAACTATTATTATTACCCTTATTACTATTATTATTATCGCTATAACTATTATTATTATCCTTACTACTATTATTATTATCGCTATGACTGTTATTATTATCCTTATTCTATTATTACTATCCCAATTACTCTTTTCTTTATCCTTATAACTATTATCGTTATCCTTATTACTATTATTATTATCGCTATAACTGTTATTATTATCCTTAGTAGTAGTATTATTAGCACTATAACTATTATTATTATACTTATTTCTATTATTATTATCGCAATGACTGTTATTATTATACTTCTTCTATTATTACTATCCCTATTTCTCTTGTCTTTATCCTGATATTTATTATTATTTCCCTTATTACTATTATTATTATCGCTATAACTGTTATTATTATACTTATACTATTATTACTATCCCTATTACTCTTGTCTTTATCCTTATAACTATTATTATTATCCTTATAACTATTATTATTACCCTTATTACTATTATTATTATCGCTATAACTATTATTATTATCCTTACTACTATTATTATTATCGCTATGACTGTTATTATTATCCTTATTCTATTATTACTATCCCTATTACTCTTTTCTTTATCCTTATAACTATTATTATTATCCTTATTACTATTATTATTATCGCTATGACTGTTATTATTATACTTATTCTATTATTACTATCCCTATTACTCTTGTCTTTATCCTGATAATTATTATTATTTCCCTTATTACAATTATTATTATCGCTATAACTATTATTATTATCCTTATTACTATTATTATTCGCACTATAACTATTATTATTATTCTTATTACTATTATTATTAGCAACATAGCTATTATTATTATTATCGCTATGACTGTTATTATTATCCTTATTCTATTATTACTATACCTATTACTCTTGTCTCTATCCTTATAACTATTATTATTATGTTTACTACTATTATTATTATCGCCATAACTATTATTATTATCCTTACTACTATTATTATTATCGCTGTGACTGTTATTATTATCCTTATTCTATTATTACTATCCCTATTACTCTTCTCTTTATCCTTATAACTATTATTATTATCGCTATAACTATTATTATTATCCTTATTACTATTATTATTATCCTTATTACTATTATTAATAGCACCATAACTATTATTATTATCCTTACTACTATTATTATTATCGCTATGACTGTTATGATTATCCTTATTCTATTATTACTATCCCCATTACTCTTCTCTTTGTCCTTATAACTATTATTATTATCCTTATAACTATTATTATTATCCTTATTACTAGTATTATTATCTCTATAACTATTATTGTTATCCTTATTACTATTATTATTATCGCTATGACTGTTATTATTATACTTATTCTATAATTACTATCCCTATTACTCTTGTCTTTATCCTGATAATTATTATTATTTCCCTTATTACAATTATTATTATCGCTATAACTATTATTATTATCCTTATTACTATTATTATTCGCACTATAACTATTATTATTATTCTTATTACTATTATTATTAGCAACATATCTATTATTATTATTATCGCTATGACTGTTATTATTATCCTTATTCTATTATTACTATATCTATTACTCTTGTCTCTATCCTTATAACTATTATTATTATGTTTACTACTATTATTATTATCGCCATAACTATTATTATTATCCTTATTACTATTATTAATAGCACCATAACTATATTATTATCCTTATTATTATTATTATTATCGCTATGACTGTTATTAATATACTTATTCTATTATTACTATCCCTATTACTCTTGTCTTTATCCTTATAACTATTATTATTTCCCTTATTACTATTATTATTATCATTCTAACTGTTATTATTATCCTTATTACTAGTATTATTATCTCTATAACTATTATTGTTATCCTCATTACTATTATTATTATCGCTATGACTGTTATTATTATCCTTATTCTATTATTACTATCCCTATTACTCTTGTCTCTATCCTTATAACTATTATTATTATCCTTATTGCTGGTATTATTATCTCTATAACTATTATTGTTATCCTCATTACTATTATTATTATCGCTATGACTGTTATTATTATCCTTATTCTATTATTACTATCCCTATTACTCTTTTCTTTATCCTTATAACTATTATTGTTATCCTTATAACTATTATTATTATCCTTATTACTATTATTATTATCGCTATGACTGTTATCATTATACTTATTCTATTATTACTATCCCTATTACTCTTGTCTTTATCCTTATAACTATTATTATTTCCCTTATTACTGTTATTATTATCATTATAACTGTTATTATTATCCTTATTACTAGTATTATTATCTCTATAACTATTATTGTTATCCCCATTACAATTATTATTATCGCTATGACTGTTATTATTATCCTTATTCTATTATTACTATCCCTATTACTCTTGTCTTTATCCTTATAACTATTATTATTATCCTTATTACTAGTATTATTATCTCTATAACTATTATTGTTATCCTCATTACTATTATTATTATCGCTATGACTGTTATTATTATCCTTATTCTATTATTACTATCCCTATTACTCTTGTCTCTATCCTTATAACTATTATTATTAGCACTATAACTATTATTATTATCCTTATAACTATTATTATTACCCTTATTACTATTATTATTATCGCTATAACTATTATTATTATCCTTACTACTATTATTATTATCGCTATGACTGTTATTATTATCCTTATTCTATTATTACTATCCCTATTACTCTTTTCTTTATCCTTATAACTATTATTGTTATCCTTATAACTATTATTATTATCCTTATTACTATTATTATTATCGCTATGACTGTTATCATTATACTTATTCTATTATTACTATCCCTATTACTCTTGTCTTTATCCTTATAACTATTATTATTTCCCTTATTACTATTATTATTATCATTATAATTGTTATTATTATCCTTATTACTAGTATTATTAGCACTATAACTATTATGTTTATCCTTATTACTATTATTATTCGCACTATAACTATTATTATTATCCTTACTACTATTATTATTATCGCTGTGACTGTTATTATTAACCTTATTCTATTATTACTATCCCTATTACTCTTGTCTTTATCCTTATAACTATTATTATTATCCTTATTACTATTATTATTATCGCTATAACTGTTATTATTATCCTTATGAGTAGTATTATTAGCACTATAACTATTATTATTATCCTTATTACTATTATTATTATCGCTATGACTGTTATTATTATACTTATTCTATTATTACTATCCCTATTACTCTTGTCTTTATCCTTATAACTATTATTATTTCCCTTATTACTATTATTATTATCATTATAACTGTTATTATTATACTTATTTCTAGTATTATTATCTCTATAACTATTATTGTTATCCTCATTACTATTATTATTATCGCTATGACTGTTATTATTATACTTCTTCTATTATTACTATCCCTATTACTCTTGTCTTTGTCCTGATATTTATTATTATTTCCCTTATTACTATTATTATTATCGCTATAACTGTTATTATTATCCTTATTCTATTATTACTATCCCTATTACTCTTCTCTTTATCCTTATAACTATTATTATTATCCTTATTACTATTATTATTATCGCTATGACTGTTATTATTATCCTTATTCTATTATTACTATATCTATTACTCTTGTCTCTATCCTTATAACTATTATTATTATGTTTACTACTATTATTATTATCGCCATAACTATTATTATTATCCTTACTACTATTATTATTATCGCTGTGACTGTTATTATTATCCTTATTCTATTATTACTATCCCTATTACTCTTCTCTTTATCCTTATAACTATTATTATTATCGCTATAACTATTATTATTATCCTTATTACTATTATTAATAGCACCATAACTATTATTATTATCCTTATTATTATTATTATTATCGCTATGACTGTTATTAATATACTTATTCTATTATTACTATCCCTATTACTCTTGTCTTTATCCTTATAACTATTATTATTTCCCTTATTACTATTATTATTATCATTATAACTGTTATTATTATCCTTATTACTAGTATTATTATCTCTATAACTATTATTGTTATCCTTATAACTATTATTATTATCGCTATAACTATTATTATTATCCTTATTACTATTATTATTATCGCTATGACTGTTATCATTATACTTATTCTATTATTACTATCCCTATTACTCTTGTCTTTATCCTTATAACTATTATTATTATCCTTATAACTATTATTATTACCCTTATTACTATTATTATTATCGCTATAACTATTATTATTATCCTTACTACTATTATTATTATCGCTATGACTGTTATTATTATCCTTATTCTATTATTACTATCCCTATTACTCTTGTCTTTATCCTTATAACTATTATTATTTCCCTTATTACTATTATTATTATCATTATAACTGTTATTATTATACTTATTACTAGTATTATTATCTCTATAACTATTATTGTTATCCTCATTACTATTATTATTATCGCTATGACTGTTATTATTATACTTCTTCTATTATTACTATCCCTATTACTCTTGTCTTTATCCTGATATTTATTATTATTTCCCTTATTACTATTATTATTATCGCTATAACTGTTATTATTATCCTTATTCTATTATTACTATCCCTATTACTCTTCTCTTTATCCTTATAACTACTATTATTATCCTTATTACTATTATTATTATCCCTATGACTGTTATTATTATACTTATTCTATTATTACTATCCCTATTACTCTTGTCTTTATCCTGATAATTATTATTATTTCCCTTATTACAATTATTATTATCGCTATAACTATTATTATTATCCTTATTACTATTATTATTCGCACTATAACTATTATTATTATTCTTATTACTATTATTATTAGCAACATAGCTATTATTATTATCGCTATGACTGTTATTATTATCCTTATTCTATTATTACTATACCTATTACTCTTGTCTCTATCCTTATAACTATTATTATTATGTTTACTACTATTATTATTATCGCCATAACTATTATTATTATCCTTACTACTATTATTATTATCGCTGTGACTGTTATTATTATCCTTATTCTATTATTACTATCCCTATCACTCTTGTCTTTATCCATATAACTATTATTATTATCCTTATAACTATTATTATTACCCTTATTACTATTATTATTATCGCTATAACTATTATTATTATCCTTACTACTATTATTATTATCGCTATGACTGTTATTATTATCCTTATTCTATTATTACTATCCCTATTACTCTTGTCTCTATCCTTATAACTATTATTATTAGCACTATAACTATTATTATTATCCTTATTTCTATTATTATTATCGCAATGACTGTTATTATTATACTTCTTCTATTATTATTATCCCTATTACTCTTGTCTTTATCCTGATATTTATTATTATTTCCCTTATTACTATTATTATTATCGCTATAACTGTTATTATTATACTTATACTATTATTACTATCCCTATTACTCTTGTCTTTATCCTTATAACTATTATTATTATCCTTATAACTATTATTATTACCCTTATTACTATTATTATTATCGCTATAACTATTATTATTATCCTTACTACTATTATTATTATCGCTATGACTGTTATTATTATCCTTATTCTATTATTACTATCCCTATTACTCTTTTCTTTATCCTTATAACTATTATTATTATCCTTATAACTATTATTATTATCCTTATTACTATTATTATTATCGCTATGACTGTTATCATTATCCTTATTACTATTATTAATAGCACCATAACTATTATTATTATCCTTATTATTATTATTATTATCGCTATGACTGTTATTATTATACTTATTCTATTATTACTATCCCTATTACTCTTGTCTTTATCCTTATAACTATTATTATTTCCCTTATTACTATTATTATTATCATTATAACTGTTATTATTATCCTTATTAGTAGTATTATTATCTCTATAACTATTATTGTTATCCTCATTACTATTATTATTATCGCTATGACTGTTATTATTATCCTTATTCTATTATTACTATCCCTATTACTCTTGTCTCTATCCTTATAACTATTATTATTAGCACTATAATTATTATTATTATCCTTATTTCTATTATTATTATCGCAATGACTGTTATTATTATACTTCTTCTATTATTATTATCCCTATTACTCTTGTCTTTATCCTGATATTTATTATTATTTCCCTTATTACTATTATTATTATTGCTATAACTGTTATTATTATACTTATACTATTATTACTATCCCTATTACTCTTGTCTTTATCCTTATAACTACTATTATTATCCTTATAACTATTATTATTACCCTTATTACTATTATATTATCGCTATAACTATTATTATTATCCTTACTACTATTATTATTATCGCTATGACTGTTATTATTATCCTTATTCTATTATTACTATCCCTATTACTCTTTTCTTTATCCTTATAACTATTATTATTATCCTTATAACTATTATTATTATCCTTATTACTAGTATTATTATCTCTATAACTATTATTGTTATCCTCATTACTATTATTATTATCGCTATGACTGTTATTATTATCCTTATTCTATTAATACTATCCCTATTACTCTTGTCTTTATCCTTATAACTATTATTATTTCCCTTATTACTATTATTATTATCATTATAACTGTTATTATTATCCTTATTACTAGTATTATTATCTCTATAACTATTATTGTTATCCTCATTACTATTATTATTATCGCTATGACTGTTATTATTATCCTTATTCTATTATTACCATCCCTTTTACTCTTGTCTTTATCCTTATAACTATTATTATTATCGCTATAACTATTATTATTATCCTTATTACTATTATTATTCGCACTATAACTATTATTATTATCCTTATTACTATTATTATTATTGCTATAACTGTTATTATTATCCTTATTACTATTATTATTAGCACTATAGCTATTATTACTATTATCGCTATGACTGTTATTATTATCCTTATTCT
The DNA here is from genome assembly GCA_945859555.1 of Megachile ligniseca. Classification (NCBI taxonomy): domain Eukaryota; kingdom Metazoa; phylum Arthropoda; class Insecta; order Hymenoptera; family Megachilidae; genus Megachile; species Megachile ligniseca. Next base: position 16,510 of record CAMAOC010000094.1, read on the forward strand.
ATTATTACCATCCCTATTACTCTTGTCTTTATCCTTATAACTATTATTATTATCGCTATAACTATTATTATTATCGCTATGACTGTTATTATTATCCTTATTGTATTATTACTATCCCTATTACTTTTGTCTTTATCCTTATAACTATTATTATTTCCCTTATTACAATTATTATTATCGCTATAACTATTATTATTATCCTTATTACTATTATTATTCGCACTATAACTATTATTATTATCCTTATTACTATTATTATTAGCACCATAGCTATTATTATTATTATCGCTATGACTGTTATTATTATCCTTATTCTATTATTACTATCCCTATTACTCTTCTCTTTATCCTTATAACTATTATTATTATCGCTATAACTATTATTATTATCCTTATTACTATTATTATTATCCTTATTACTATTATTAATAGCACCATAACTATTATTATTATCCTTACTACTATTATTATTATCGCTATGACTGTTATGATTATCCTTATTCTATTATTACTATCCCCATTACTCTTCTCTTTGTCCTTATAACTATTATTATTATCCTTATAACTATTATTATTATCCTTATTACTAGTATTATTATCTCTATAACTATTATTGTTATCCTTATTACTATTATTATTATCGCTATGACTGTTATTATTATACTTATTCTATAATTACTATCCCTATTACTCTTGTCTTTATCCTGATAATTATTATTATTTCCCTTATTACAATTATTATTATCGCTATAACTATTATTATTATCCTTATTACTATTATTATTCGCACTATAACTATTATTATTATTCTTATTACTATTATTATTAGCAACATATCTATTATTATTATTATCGCTATGACTGTTATTATTATCCTTATTCTATTATTACTATATCTATTACTCTTGTCTCTATCCTTATAACTATTATTATTATGTTTACTACTATTATTATTATCGCCATAACTATTATTATTATCCTTATTACTATTATTAATAGCACCATAACTATTATTATTATCCTTATTATTATTATTATTATCGCTATGACTGTTATTAATATACTTATTCTATTATTACTATCCCTATTACTCTTGTCTTTATCCTTATAACTATTATTATTTCCCTTATTACTATTATTATTATCATTCTAACTGTTATTATTATCCTTATTACTAGTATTATTATCTCTATAACTATTATTGTTATCCTCATTACTATTATTATTATCGCTATGACTGTTATTATTATCCTTATTCTATTATTACTATCCCTATTACTCTTGTCTCTATCCTTATAACTATTATTATTATCCTTATTGCTGGTATTATTATCTCTATAACTATTATTGTTATCCTCATTACTATTATTATTATCGCTATGACTGTTATTATTATCCTTATTCTATTATTACTATCCCTATTACTCTTTTCTTTATCCTTATAACTATTATTGTTATCCTTATAACTATTATTATTATCCTTATTACTATTATTATTATCGCTATGACTGTTATCATTATACTTATTCTATTATTACTATCCCTATTACTCTTGTCTTTATCCTTATAACTATTATTATTTCCCTTATTACTGTTATTATTATCATTATAACTGTTATTATTATCCTTATTACTAGTATTATTATCTCTATAACTATTATTGTTATCCCCATTACAATTATTATTATCGCTATGACTGTTATTATTATCCTTATTCTATTATTACTATCCCTATTACTCTTGTCTTTATCCTTATAACTATTATTATTATCCTTATTACTAGTATTATTATCTCTATAACTATTATTGTTATCCTCATTACTATTATTATTATCGCTATGACTGTTATTATTATCCTTATTCTATTATTACTATCCCTATTACTCTTGTCTCTATCCTTATAACTATTATTATTAGCACTATAACTATTATTATTATCCTTATAACTATTATTATTACCCTTATTACTATTATTATTATCGCTATAACTATTATTATTATCCTTACTACTATTATTATTATCGCTATGACTGTTATTATTATCCTTATTCTATTATTACTATCCCTATTACTCTTTTCTTTATCCTTATAACTATTATTGTTATCCTTATAACTATTATTATTATCCTTATTACTATTATTATTATCGCTATGACTGTTATCATTATACTTATTCTATTATTACTATCCCTATTACTCTTGTCTTTATCCTTATAACTATTATTATTTCCCTTATTACTATTATTATTATCATTATAATTGTTATTATTATCCTTATTACTAGTATTATTAGCACTATAACTATTATGTTTATCCTTATTACTATTATTATTCGCACTATAACTATTATTATTATCCTTACTACTATTATTATTATCGCTGTGACTGTTATTATTAACCTTATTCTATTATTACTATCCCTATTACTCTTGTCTTTATCCTTATAACTATTATTATTATCCTTATTACTATTATTATTATCGCTATAACTGTTATTATTATCCTTATGAGTAGTATTATTAGCACTATAACTATTATTATTATCCTTATTACTATTATTATTATCGCTATGACTGTTATTATTATACTTATTCTATTATTACTATCCCTATTACTCTTGTCTTTATCCTTATAACTATTATTATTTCCCTTATTACTATTATTATTATCATTATAACTGTTATTATTATACTTATTTCTAGTATTATTATCTCTATAACTATTATTGTTATCCTCATTACTATTATTATTATCGCTATGACTGTTATTATTATACTTCTTCTATTATTACTATCCCTATTACTCTTGTCTTTGTCCTGATATTTATTATTATTTCCCTTATTACTATTATTATTATCGCTATAACTGTTATTATTATCCTTATTCTATTATTACTATCCCTATTACTCTTCTCTTTATCCTTATAACTATTATTATTATCCTTATTACTATTATTATTATCGCTATGACTGTTATTATTATCCTTATTCTATTATTACTATATCTATTACTCTTGTCTCTATCCTTATAACTATTATTATTATGTTTACTACTATTATTATTATCGCCATAACTATTATTATTATCCTTACTACTATTATTATTATCGCTGTGACTGTTATTATTATCCTTATTCTATTATTACTATCCCTATTACTCTTCTCTTTATCCTTATAACTATTATTATTATCGCTATAACTATTATTATTATCCTTATTACTATTATTAATAGCACCATAACTATTATTATTATCCTTATTATTATTATTATTATCGCTATGACTGTTATTAATATACTTATTCTATTATTACTATCCCTATTACTCTTGTCTTTATCCTTATAACTATTATTATTTCCCTTATTACTATTATTATTATCATTATAACTGTTATTATTATCCTTATTACTAGTATTATTATCTCTATAACTATTATTGTTATCCTTATAACTATTATTATTATCGCTATAACTATTATTATTATCCTTATTACTATTATTATTATCGCTATGACTGTTATCATTATACTTATTCTATTATTACTATCCCTATTACTCTTGTCTTTATCCTTATAACTATTATTATTATCCTTATAACTATTATTATTACCCTTATTACTATTATTATTATCGCTATAACTATTATTATTATCCTTACTACTATTATTATTATCGCTATGACTGTTATTATTATCCTTATTCTATTATTACTATCCCTATTACTCTTGTCTTTATCCTTATAACTATTATTATTTCCCTTATTACTATTATTATTATCATTATAACTGTTATTATTATACTTATTACTAGTATTATTATCTCTATAACTATTATTGTTATCCTCATTACTATTATTATTATCGCTATGACTGTTATTATTATACTTCTTCTATTATTACTATCCCTATTACTCTTGTCTTTATCCTGATATTTATTATTATTTCCCTTATTACTATTATTATTATCGCTATAACTGTTATTATTATCCTTATTCTATTATTACTATCCCTATTACTCTTCTCTTTATCCTTATAACTACTATTATTATCCTTATTACTATTATTATTATCCCTATGACTGTTATTATTATACTTATTCTATTATTACTATCCCTATTACTCTTGTCTTTATCCTGATAATTATTATTATTTCCCTTATTACAATTATTATTATCGCTATAACTATTATTATTATCCTTATTACTATTATTATTCGCACTATAACTATTATTATTATTCTTATTACTATTATTATTAGCAACATAGCTATTATTATTATCGCTATGACTGTTATTATTATCCTTATTCTATTATTACTATACCTATTACTCTTGTCTCTATCCTTATAACTATTATTATTATGTTTACTACTATTATTATTATCGCCATAACTATTATTATTATCCTTACTACTATTATTATTATCGCTGTGACTGTTATTATTATCCTTATTCTATTATTACTATCCCTATCACTCTTGTCTTTATCCATATAACTATTATTATTATCCTTATAACTATTATTATTACCCTTATTACTATTATTATTATCGCTATAACTATTATTATTATCCTTACTACTATTATTATTATCGCTATGACTGTTATTATTATCCTTATTCTATTATTACTATCCCTATTACTCTTGTCTCTATCCTTATAACTATTATTATTAGCACTATAACTATTATTATTATCCTTATTTCTATTATTATTATCGCAATGACTGTTATTATTATACTTCTTCTATTATTATTATCCCTATTACTCTTGTCTTTATCCTGATATTTATTATTATTTCCCTTATTACTATTATTATTATCGCTATAACTGTTATTATTATACTTATACTATTATTACTATCCCTATTACTCTTGTCTTTATCCTTATAACTATTATTATTATCCTTATAACTATTATTATTACCCTTATTACTATTATTATTATCGCTATAACTATTATTATTATCCTTACTACTATTATTATTATCGCTATGACTGTTATTATTATCCTTATTCTATTATTACTATCCCTATTACTCTTTTCTTTATCCTTATAACTATTATTATTATCCTTATAACTATTATTATTATCCTTATTACTATTATTATTATCGCTATGACTGTTATCATTATCCTTATTACTATTATTAATAGCACCATAACTATTATTATTATCCTTATTATTATTATTATTATCGCTATGACTGTTATTATTATACTTATTCTATTATTACTATCCCTATTACTCTTGTCTTTATCCTTATAACTATTATTATTTCCCTTATTACTATTATTATTATCATTATAACTGTTATTATTATCCTTATTAGTAGTATTATTATCTCTATAACTATTATTGTTATCCTCATTACTATTATTATTATCGCTATGACTGTTATTATTATCCTTATTCTATTATTACTATCCCTATTACTCTTGTCTCTATCCTTATAACTATTATTATTAGCACTATAATTATTATTATTATCCTTATTTCTATTATTATTATCGCAATGACTGTTATTATTATACTTCTTCTATTATTATTATCCCTATTACTCTTGTCTTTATCCTGATATTTATTATTATTTCCCTTATTACTATTATTATTATTGCTATAACTGTTATTATTATACTTATACTATTATTACTATCCCTATTACTCTTGTCTTTATCCTTATAACTACTATTATTATCCTTATAACTATTATTATTACCCTTATTACTATTATATTATCGCTATAACTATTATTATTATCCTTACTACTATTATTATTATCGCTATGACTGTTATTATTATCCTTATTCTATTATTACTATCCCTATTACTCTTTTCTTTATCCTTATAACTATTATTATTATCCTTATAACTATTATTATTATCCTTATTACTAGTATTATTATCTCTATAACTATTATTGTTATCCTCATTACTATTATTATTATCGCTATGACTGTTATTATTATCCTTATTCTATTAATACTATCCCTATTACTCTTGTCTTTATCCTTATAACTATTATTATTTCCCTTATTACTATTATTATTATCATTATAACTGTTATTATTATCCTTATTACTAGTATTATTATCTCTATAACTATTATTGTTATCCTCATTACTATTATTATTATCGCTATGACTGTTATTATTATCCTTATTCTATTATTACCATCCCTTTTACTCTTGTCTTTATCCTTATAACTATTATTATTATCGCTATAACTATTATTATTATCCTTATTACTATTATTATTCGCACTATAACTATTATTATTATCCTTATTACTATTATTATTATTGCTATAACTGTTATTATTATCCTTATTACTATTATTATTAGCACTATAGCTATTATTACTATTATCGCTATGACTGTTATTATTATCCTTATTCTATTATTACCATCCCTATTACTCTTGTCTTTATCCTTATAACTATTATTATTATCGCTATAACTATTATTATTATCGCTATGACTGTTATTATTATCCTTATTGTATTATTACTATCCCTATTACTTTTGTCTTTATCCTTATAACTATTATTATTTCCCTTATTACAATTATTATTATCGCTATAACTATTATTATTATCCTTATTACTATTATTATTCGCACTATAACTATTATTATTATCCTTATTACTATTATTATTAGCACCATAGCTATTATTATTATTATCGCTATGACTGTTATTATTATCCTTATTCTATTATTACTATACCTATTACTCTTGTCTCTATCCTTATAACTATTATTATTATGTTTACTACTATTATTATTATCGCCATAACTATTATTATTATCCTTACTACTATTATTATTATCGCTGTGACTGTTATTATTATCCTTATTCTATTATTACTATCCCTATTACTCTTCTCTTTATCCTTATAACTATTATTATTATCCTTATTACTATTATTATTATCGCTATAACTATTATTATTATCCTTATTACTATTATTAATAGCACTATAACTATTATTATTATCCTTATTACTATTATTATTATCGCTATGACTGTTATTATTATACTTATTCTATTATTACTATCCCTATTACTCTTGTCTTTATCCCGATAATTATTATTATTTCCCTTATTACTAATATTATTATCGCTATAACTGTTATTATTATCCTTATTACTATTATTATTCGCACTACAACTATTATTATTATCCTTATTACTATTATTATTATTGCCATAACTGTTATTATTATCCTTATTAGTATTATTATTAGCACTATAGATATTATTATTATTATCGCTATGACTGTTATTATTATCCTTATTCTATTATTATTATCCGTATTACTCTTGTCTCTATCCTTATAACTATTATTATTATGTTTACTACTCTTATTATTATCGCCATAACTATTATTATTATCCTTACTACTATTATTATTATCGCTGTGACTGTTATTATTATCCTTATTCTGTTATTACTATCCCTATTACTCTTCTCTTTATCCTTATAACTATTATTATTATCCTTATTACTATTATTATTATCGCTATAACTATTATTATTATCCTCATTACTATTATTAATAGCATCATAACTATTATTATTATCCTTATTACTATTATTATTATCGCTATGACTGTTATTATTATACTTATTCTATTATTACTATCCCTATTACGCTTGTCTTTATTTTGATAATTATTATTATTTCCCTTATTACTATTATTATTATCGCTATAACTGTAATTATTATCCTTATTAGTAGTATTATTAGCACTATAACTATTATGTTTATCCTTATTACTATTATTATTCGCACTATAACTATTATTATTATCCTTATTACTATTATTATTATCGCTATAACTATTATTATTATCCTCATTACTATTATTAATAGCATCATAACTATTATTATTATCCTTATTACTATTATTATTATCGCTATGACTGTTATTATTATACTTATTCTATTATTACTATCCCTATTACTCTTGTCTTTATTTTGATAATTATTATTATTTCCCTTATTACTATTATTATTATCGCTATAACTGTAATTATTATCCTTATTAGTAGTATTATTAGCACTATAACTATTATGTTTATCCTTATTACTATTATTATTCGCACTATAACTATTATTATTATCCTTATTACTATTATTATTATCGCTATAACTATTATTATTATCCTTATTACTATTATTACTAGCACTATAACTGTTATTATCATCCTTATTACTATTACTATTATCGCTATGACTGTTATTATTATACTTATTCTATTATTACTATCCCTATTACTCTTGTCTTTATCCTGATAATTATTATTATTTCCCTTATTACTATTAGTATTATCGCTATAACTATTATTATTATCCTTATTACTATTATTACTAGCACTATAACTGTTATTATCATCCTTATTACTATTACTATTATCGCTATGACTGTTATTATTATACTTATTCTATTATTACTATCCCTATTACACTTGTCTTTATCCTGATAATTATTATTATTTCCCTTATTACAATTATTATTATCGCTATAACTATTATTATTATCCTCATTACTATTATTATTCGCACTATAACTATTATTATTATCCTTATTACTATTATTATTATTGCTATTACTGTTATTATTATCCTTATTTCTATTATTATTAGCACCATAGCTATTATTATTATTATCGCTATGACTGTTATTATTATCCTTTTTCTAATATTACTATACCTATTACTCTTGTCTCTATCCTTATAACTATTATTATTATGTTTATTACTATTATTATTATCGCCATAACTATGATTATTATCCTTACTACTATTATTATTATCGCTGTGACTGTTATTATTATCCTTATTCTATTATTACTATCCCCATTACTCTTCTCTTTATCCTTATAACTACTATTATTATCCTTATTACTATTATTATTATCGCTATAACTATTATTATTATCCTTATTACTATTATTAATAGCACTATAACTATTATTATTATCCTTACTACTATTATTATTATCGCTATGACTGTTATTATTATACTTATTCTATTATTACTATCCCTATTACTCTTGTCTTTATCCTAATAATTATTATTATTTCCCTTATTACTATTATTATTCGCACTATAACTATTATTATTATCCTTATTGCTATTATTATTATCGCTACGACTGTTATTATTATATTTATTCTATTATTACTATCCCTATTACTCTTGTCTTTATCATGATAATTATTATTATTTCCCTTATTACAATTATTATTATCGCTATAACTATTGTTATTATCCTTATTACTATTATTATTCGCACTATAACTATTATTATTATCCTTATTACTATTATTATTCGCACTATAACTATTATTATTATCCTTATTACTATTATTATTATCGCTATAACTATTATTATTATCCTTATTACTATTATTACTAGCACTATAACTATTATTATTATCCTTACTACTATTATTATTATCGCTATGACTGTTATTATTATCCTTATTCTATTACTACTATCCCTATTACTCTTGTCTTTATCCTTATAACTATTATTATTATCGCTATAACTATTATTATTATCGCTATGACTGTTATTATTATCCTTATTGTATTATTACTATCCCTATTACTTTTGCCTTTATCCTTATAACTATTATTATTTCCCTTATTACTATTATTATTATCGCTATAACTATTATTATTATCCTTATTACTATTATTACTAGCACTATAACTGTTATTATCATCCTTATTACTATTACTATTATCGCTATGACTGTTATTTTTATCCTTATTCTATTATTATCCCGATTACTCTTGTCTCTATCCTTATAACTATTACTGTTATGCTTATTACTATTATTATTAGCACTATAACTATTATTATTATCCTTATTACTATTATTATTTTCGCTATGACTGATATTATTATACTTATTCTATTATTACTATCCCTATTAGTCTTGTCTTTATCCTTATAACTATGATTATCGCTATAACTATTATTATTATCGCTATGACTGTTATTATTATCCTTATTGTATTATTAATATCCATATTACTCTTGTCTTTATCCTTATAACTATTATTATTATCGTTATTATTATTAATATTATCGCTATAACTATTATTATTATCCTTATTACTATTATTATTATCGCTATGACTGTTATTATTATACTTATTCTATTATTACTATCCCTATTACTCTTGTTTTTATCCTTATAACTTTTATTGTTATGCTTATTACTATTATTATTAGCACTAAAACTATTATTATTATCCTTATTACTATTATTGTTATCGCTATGACTGTTATTATTATACTTCTTCTATTATTACTATCCCTACTACTCTTGTCTTTATCCTGATATTTATTATTATTTCCCTTATTACTATTATTATTATGGCTATAACTGTTATTACCATCCTAAGTACTAGTATTATTAGCACTACAACTATTACGTTTATCCTTATTACTATTATTATTCGCACTATAACTATTATTATTATCCTTATTACTATTATTATTATCGCTATACTATTATTATTATCCTTATTACTATTATTATTATCGCTATGACTGTTATTATTATCCTTATTCTATTATTACTATCCCTATTAGGCTTGTCTTTATCCTAATAACTATTATTATTTCCCTTATTACTCTTATTATTATCATTATAACTGTTATTATTATCCTTATTACTAGTATTATTATCTCACTAACTATTATTGTTATCCTCATTACTATTATTATTATCGCAATGACTGTTATTATTATACTTCTTCTATTATTAGTATCCCTATTACTCTTGTCTTTATCCTGATATTTATTATTATTTCCCTTATTACTATTATTATTATCGCTATAACTGTTATTATTATCCTTATTACAAGTATTATTAGCACTATAACTACTATGTTTATCCTTATTACTATTATTATTCGCACTATAACTATTATTATTATCCTTATTACTATTATTATTATTATTATCGCTATGACTGTTATTATTATCCTTATTCTATTATTACTCTCCCTATTACTCTTGTCTCTATCCTTATAACTATTATTATTGTGCTTATTACTATTATTATTCGCACTATAACTATTATTATTATCCTTATTACTATTATTATTATCGCTATAACTATTATTATTATCCTTATTACTATTATTACTAGCACTATAACTATTATTATTATCCTTATTACTATTATTATTCGCACTTTAACTATTATTATTATCCTCATTACTATTATTATTATCGCTATGACTGTTATTATTATCCTTATTCTATTATTACTATCCCTATTACTCTTGTCTTTATCCTTATAACTATTATTATTATCCTTATTACTATTATTATTATCGCTATAACTATTATTATTATCCTTATTACTATTATTATTATCCTTATTACTATTATTATTATCGCTATGACTGTTATTATTAATCTTATTCTATTATTACTATCCCTATTACTCTTGTCTCTATCCTTATAACTATTATTATTAGCACTATAACTATTATTATTATCCTTATTTCTATTATTATTATCGCAATGACTGTTATTATTACACTTCTTCTATTATTACTATCGCTATTACTCTTGTCTTTATCCTGATATTTATTATTATTTCCCTGATTACTATTATTATTATCGCTATAACTGTTATTATTATACTTATTCTATTATTACTATCCCTATTACTCTTCTCTTTATCCTTATAACAATTATTATTATCCTTATTACTATTATTATTATCGCTATGACTGTTATTATTATACTTCTTCTATTATTACTATCCCTACTACTCTTCTCTTTATCCTTATAACTATTATTATTATCCTTATAACTATTATTATTATGCTTATTACTATTATTATTATCGCTATAACCATTATTATTATCCTTACTACTATTATTATTATCGCTATGACTGTTATTATTATCCTTATTCTATTATTACTATCCCTATTACTCTTGTCTCTATCCTTATAACTATTATTATTATGCTTGTTACTATTATTATTAGCACTGTAACTATTATTATTATCCTTATTTCTATTATTATTATCGCAATGACTGTTATTATTACACTTCTTCTATTATTACTATCGCTATTACTCTTGTCTTTATCCTGATATTTATTATTATTTCCCTGATTACTATTATTATTATCGCTATAACTGTTATTATTATACTTATTCTATTATTACTATCCCTATTACTCTTCTCTTTATCCTTATAACAATTATTATTATCCTTATTACTATTATTATTATCGCTATGACTGTTATTATTATACTTCTTCTATTATTACTATCCCTACTACTCTTCTCTTTATCCTTATAACTATTATTATTATCCTTATAACTATTATTATTATGCTTATTACTATTATTATTATCGCTATAACTATTATTATTATCCTTACTACTATTATTATTATCGCTATGACTGTTATTATTATCCTTATTCTATTATTACTATCCCTATTACTCTTGTCTTTATCCTTATAACTATTATTATTATCCTTATTACTATTATTATTATCGCAATGACTGTTATTATTGTCCCTATTCTATTATTACTATCCCTATGACTCTTCTCTTTATCCTTATAACAATTATTATTATCCTTATTACTATTATTATTATCGCTATAACTATTATTATTATCCTTACTACTATTATTATTATCGCTATGACTGTTATTATTATCCTTATTCTATTATTACTATCCCTATTACTCTTCTCTTTATCCTTATAACTATTATTATTATCCTTATTACTAGTATTATTATCTCTATAACTATTATTGTTATCCTCATTACTATTATTATTATCGCTATGACTGTTATTATTATCCTTATTATATTATTACTATCCCTATTACTCTTCTCTTTATCCTTATAACAATTATTATTATCCTTATTACTATTATTATTATCGCTATAACTATTATTATTATCTTTACTACTATTATTATTATCGCTATGACTGTTATTATTATCCTTATTCTATTATTACTATCCCTATTACTCTTGTCTCTATCCTTATAACTATTATTATTATGCTTGTTACTATTATTATTAGCACTGTAACTATTATTATTATCCTTATTTCTATTATTATTATCGCAATGACTGTTATTATTACACTTCTTCTATTATTACTATCGCTATTACTCTTGTCTTTATCCTGATATTTATTATTATTTCCCTGATTACTATTATTATTATCGCTATAACTGTTATTATTATACTTATTCTATTATTACTATCCCTATTACTCTTCTCTTTATCCTTATAACAATTATTATTATCCTTATTACTATTATTATTATCGCTATGACTGTTATTATTATACTTCTTCTATTATTACTATCCCTACTACTCTTCTCTTTATCCTTATAACTATTATTATTATCCTTATAACTATTATTATTATGCTTATTACTATTATTATTATCGCTATAACTATTATTATTATCCTTACTACTATTATTATTATCGCTATGACTGTTATTATTATCCTTATTCTATTATTACTATCCCTATTACTCTTGTCTTTATCCTTATAACTATTATTATTATCCTTATTACTATTATTATTATCGCAATGACTGTTATTATTGTCCCTATTCTATTATTACTATCCCTATGACTCTTCTCTTTATCCTTATAACAATTATTATTATCCTTATTACTATTATTATTATCGCTATAACTATTATTATTATCCTTACTACTATTATTATTATCGCTATGACTGTTATTATTATCCTTATTCTATTATTACTATCCCTATTACTCTTCTCTTTATCCTTATAACTATTATTATTATCCTTATTACTAGTATTATTATCTCTATAACTATTATTGTTATCCTCATTACTATTATTATTATCGCTATGACTGTTATTATTATCCTTATTATATTATTACTATCCCTATTACTCTTCTCTTTATCCTTATAACAATTATTATTATCCTTATTACTATTATTATTATCGCTATAACTATTATTATTATCTTTACTACTATTATTATTATCGCAATGACTGTTATTATTATACTTCTTCTATTATTACTATCCCTATTACTCTTGTCTTTATCCTGATATTTATTATTATGTCCCTTATTACTATTATCATTATCGCTATAACAGTTATTATTATACTTATTCTATTATTACTATCCCTATTACTCTTGTCTTTATCCTTAAAACTATTATTATTATCCTTATAACTATTATTATTACCCTTATTACTATTCTTATTATCGCTATAACTATTATTATTATCCTTATTACTATTATTATTATCGCAATGACTGTTATTATTATCCTTATTCTATTATTACTATCCCTATTACTCCTCTCTTTATCCTTATAACAATTATTATTATCCTTATTACTATTATTATTATCTCTATAAATATTATTATTATCCTTATTACTATTATTATTATCGCTATGACTGTTATTATTAATCTTATTCTATTATTACTATCCCTATTACTCTTGTCTCTATCCTTATAACTATTATTATTAGCACTATAACTATTATTATTATCCTTATTTCTATTATTATTATCGCAATGACTGTTATTATTACACTTCTTCTATTATTACTATCGCTATTACTCTTGTCTTTATCCTGATATTTATTATTATTTCCCTGATTACTATTATTATTATCGCTATAACTGTTATTATTATACTTATTCTATTATTACTATCCCTATTACTCTTCTCTTTATCCTTATAACTATTATTATTTCCCTTATTACCATTATTATTATCATTATAACTGTTATTATTATCCATATTACTAGTATTATTATCTCTATAACTATTATTGTTATCCTCATTACTATTATTATTATCGCTATGACTGTTATTATTATACATATTCTATTATTACTATCCCTATTACTCTTGTTTTTATCCATATAACTTTTATTGTTATGCTTATTACTATTATTATTATGCTTATTACTATTATTATTATCGCTATAACTATTATTATTATCCTTATTACTATTATTATTATCGCAATGACTGTTATTATTGTCCCTATTCTATTATTACTATCCCTATGACTCTTCTCTTTATCCTTATAACAATTATTATTATCCTTATTACTATTATTATTATCGCTATAACTATTATTATTATCCTTACTACTATTATTATTATCGCTATGACTGTTATTATTATCCTTATTCTATTATTACTATCCCTATTACTCTTCTCTTTATCCTTATAACTATTATTATTATCCTTATTACTAGTATTATTATCTATATAACTATTATTGTTATCTTCATTACTATTATTATTATCGCTATGACTGTTATTATTATCCTTATTCTATTATTACTATCCCTATTACTCTTCTCTTTATCCTTATAACAATTATTATTATCCTTATTACTATTATTATTATCGCTATAACTATTATTATTATCCTTACTACTATTATTATTATCGCTATGACTGTTATTATTATCCTTATTCTATTATTACTATCCCTATTACTCTTGTCTCTATCCTTATAACTATTATTATTATGCGTGTTACTATTATTATTAGCACTGTAACTATTATTATTATCCTTATTTCTATTATTATTATCGCAATGACTGTTATTATTATACTTCTTCTATTATTACTATCCCTATTACTCTTGTCTTCATCCTGATATTTATTATTATTTCCCTTATTACTATTATCATTATCGCTATAACAGTTATTATTATACTTATTCTATTATTACTATCCCTATTACTCTTGTCTTTATCCTTAAAACTATTATTATTATCCTTATAACTATTATTATTACCCTTATTACTATTCTTATTATCGCTATAACTATTATTATTATCCTTACTACTATTATTATTATCGCTATGACTGTTATTATTATCCTTATTCTATTATTACTATCCGTATTACTCTTCTCTTTATCCTTATAACTATTATTATTATCCTTATAACTATTATTATTATCCTTATTACTATTATTATTATCGCTATGACTGTTATTATTATGCTTATTCTACTATTACTATCCCTATTACTCTTGTCTCTATTCTTATAACTATTATCATTATGCTTATTACTATTATTATTATCGCTATAACTATTATTATTAACCTTACTACTATTATTATTATCGCTATGACTGTTATTATTATCCTTATTCTATTATTACTATCCCTATTACTCTTGTCTTTATCCTTATAACTATTATTATTTCCCTTATTACCATTATTATTATCATTATAACTGTTATTATTATCCATATTACTAGTATTATTATCTCTATAACTATTATTGTTATCCTCATTACTATTATTATTATCGCTATGACTGTTATTATTATACATATTCTATTATTACTATCCCTATTACTCTTGTTTTTATCCATATAACTTTTATTGTTATGCTTATTACTATTATTATTATGCTTATTACTATTATTATTATCGCTATAACTATTATTATTATCCTTATTACTATTATTATTATCGCAATGACTGTTATTATTGTCCCTATTCTATTATTACTATCCCTATGACTCTTCTCTTTATCCTTATAACAATTATTATTATCCTTATTACTATTATTATTATCGCTATAACTATTATTATTATCCTTACTACTATTATTATTATCGCTATGACTGTTATTATTATCCTTATTCTATTATTACTATCCCTATTACTCTTCTCTTTATCCTTATAACTATTATTATTATCCTTATTACTAGTATTATTATCTATATAACTATTATTGTTATCTTCATTACTATTATTATTATCGCTATGACTGTTATTATTATCCTTATTCTATTATTACTATCCCTATTACTCTTCTCTTTATCCTTATAACAATTATTATTATCCTTATTACTATTATTATTATCGCTATAACTATTATTATTATCCTTACTACTATTATTATTATCGCTATGACTGTTATTATTATCCTTATTCTATTATTACTATCCCTATTACTCTTGTCTCTATCCTTATAACTATTATTATTATGCGTGTTACTATTATTATTAGCACTGTAACTATTATTATTATCCTTATTTCTATTATTATTATCGCAATGACTGTTATTATTATACTTCTTCTATTATTACTATCCCTATTACTCTTGTCTTCATCCTGATATTTATTATTATTTCCCTTATTACTATTATCATTATCGCTATAACAGTTATTATTATACTTATTCTATTATTACTATCCCTATTACTCTTGTCTTTATCCTTAAAACTATTATTATTATCCTTATAACTATTATTATTACCCTTATTACTATTCTTATTATCGCTATAACTATTATTATTATCCTTACTACTATTATTATTATCGCTATGACTGTTATTATTATCCTTATTCTATTATTACTATCCGTATTACTCTTCTCTTTATCCTTATAACTATTATTATTATCCTTATAACTATTATTATTATCCTTATTACTATTATTATTATCGCTATGACTGTTATTATTATGCTTATTCTACTATTACTATCCCTATTACTCTTGTCTCTATTCTTATAACTATTATCATTATGCTTATTACTATTATTATTATCGCTATAACTATTATTATTAACCTTACTACTATTATTATTATCGCTATGACTGTTATTATTATCCTTATTCTATTATTACTATCCCTATTACTCTTGTCTTTATCCTTATAACTATTATTATTTCCCTTATTACTATTATTATTATCCTTATTACTATTATTATTATCGCTATGACTGTTATTATTATACTTATTCTATTATTACTATCCCTATTACTCTTGTCTTTATCCTTATAACTATTATTGTTATGCTTATTACTATTATTATCAGCACTAAAACTATTATTATTATCCTTATTACTATTATTATTATCGCAATGACTGTTATTATTATACTTATTCTATTATTACTATCCCTATTACTCTTGTCTCTATCCTTATAACTATTATTATTATCCTCATTACTATTATTATTATCGCTATGACTGTTATTATTATCCTTATTCTATTATTACTATCCCTATTATTCTTGTCTTTATCCTTATAACTATTATTATTATCCTTATTACTATTATTATTATCGCTATAACTATTATTATTATCCTTATTACTATTATTATTATCGCAATGACTGTTATTATTATCCTTATTCTATTATTACTATCCCTATTACTCTTCTCTTTATCCTTATAACAATTATTATTATCCTTATTACTATTATTATTATCGCTATAACTATTATTATTATCCTTACTACTATTATTATTATCGCTATGACTGTTATTATTATCCTTATTCTATTATTACTATCCCTATTACTCTTCTCTTTATCCTTATAACTATTATTATAATCCTTATAACTATTATTATTATCCTTATTACTAGTATTATTATCTCTATAACTATTATTGTTATCCTCATTACTATTATTATTATCGCTATGACTGTTATTATTAATCTTATTCTATTATTACTATCCCTATTACTCCTCTCTTTATCCTTATAACAATTATTATTATCCTTATTACTATTATTATTATTATTATCGCTATGACTGTTATTATTATCCTTATTCTATTATTACTCTCCCTATTACTCTTGTCTCTATCCTTATAACTATTATTATTATGCTTATTACTATTATTATTCGCACTATAACTATCATTATTATCCTTATTACTATTATTATTATCGCTATAACTATTATTATTATCCTTATTACTATTATTACTAGCACTATAACTATTATTATTATCCTTATTACTATTATTATTATCGCTATGACTGTTATTATTATGCTTATTCTACTATTACTATCCCTATTACTCTTGCCTCTATTCTTATAACTATTATTATTATGCTTATTACTATTATTATTAGCACTGTAACTATTATTATTATCCTTATTTCTATTATTATTATCGCAATGACTGTTATTATTATACTTCTTCTATTATTACTATCCCTATTACTCTTGTCTTTATCCTGATATTTATTATTATTTCCCTTATTACTATTATCATTATCGCTATAACAGTTATTATTATACTTATTCTATTATTACTATCCCTATTACTCTTCTCTTTATCCTTATAACAATTATTATTATCCTTATTACTATTATTATTATCGCTATAACTATTATTATTATCCTTACTACTATTATTATTATCGCTATGACTGTTATTATTATCCTTATTCTATTATTACTATCCCTATTACTCTTCTCTTTATCCTTATAACTATTACTATAATCCTTATAACTATTATTATTATCCTTATTACTAGTATTATTATCTCTATAACTATTATTGATATCCTCATTACTATTATTATTATCGCTATGACTGTTATTATTAATCTTATTCTATTATTACTATCCCTATTACTCTTGTCTCTATCCTTATAACTATTATTATTAGCACTATAACTATTATTATTATCCTTATTTCTATTATTATTATCGCAATGACTGTTATTATTATCCTTACTACTATTATTATTATCGCTATGACTGTTATTATTATCCTTATTCTATTATTACTATCCCTATTACTCTTGTCTTTATCCTTATAACTATTATTATTATCCTTATTACTATTATTATTATCGCTATAACTATTATTATTATCCTTATTATTATTATTATTATCGCTATGACTGTTATTATTATCCTTATTCTATTATTAATCTCCCTATTACTCTTGTCTCTATCCTTATAACTATTATTATTATGCTTATTACTATTATTATTCGCACTATAACTATTATTATTATCCTTATTACTATTATTATTATCGCTATAACTATTATTATTATCCTTATTACTATTATTACTAGCACTATAACTATTATTATTATCCTTATTACTATTATTATTATCGCTATGACTGTTATTATTATGCTTATTCTACTATTACTATCCCTATTACTCTTGGCTCTATTCTTATAACTATTATTATTATGCTTATTACTATTATTATTATCGCTATAACTATTATTATTATCCTTACTACTATTATTATTATCGCTATGACTGTTATTATTATCCTTATTCTATTATTACTATCCCTATTACTCTTGTCTTTATCCGTATAACTATTATTATTTCCCTTATTACTATTATTATTATCGTTCTAACTGTTATTATTATCCTTATTACTAGTATTATTAGCACTATAACTATTATGTTTATCCTTATTACTATTATTATTCGCACTTTAACTATTATTATTATCCTCATTACTATTATTATTATCGCTATGACTGTTATTATTATCCTTATTCTATTATTACTATCCCTATTACTCTTGTCTTTATCCTTATAACTATTATTATTATCCTTATTACTATTATTATTATCGCTATAACTATTATTATGATCCTTATTACTATTATTATTATCGCAATGACTGTTATTATTATCCTTATTCTATTATTACTATCCCTATTACTCCTCTCTTTATCCTTATAACAATTATTATTATCCTTATTACTATTATTATTATCGCTATGACTGTTATTATTAATCTTATTCTATTATTACTATCCCTATTACTCTTGTCTCTATCCTTATAACTATTATTATTAGCACTATAACTATTATTATTATCCTTATTTCTATTATTATTATCGCAATGACTGTTATTATTACACTTCTTCTATTATTACTATCGCTATTACTCTTGTCTTTATCCTGATATTTATTATTATTTCCCTGATTACTATTATTATTATCGCTATAACTGTTATTATTATACTTATTGTATTATTACTATCCCTATTACTCTTCTCTTTATCCTTATAACAATTATTATTATCCTTATTACTATTATTATTATCGCTATGACTGTTATTATTATACTTCTTCTATTATTACTATCCCTACTACTCTTCTCTTTATCCTTATAACTATTATTATTATCCTTATAACTATTATTATTATGCTTATTACTATTATTATTATCGCTATAACTATTATTATTATCCTTACTACTATTATTATTATCGCTATGACTGTTATTATTATCCTTATTCTATTATTACTATCCCTATTACTCTTCTCTTTATCCTTATAACTATTATTATTATCCTTATTACTAGTATTATTATCTCTATAACTATTATTGTTATCCTCATTACTATTATTATTATCGCTATGACTGTTATTATTATCCTTATTATATTATTACTATCCCTATTACTCTTCTCTTTATCCTTATAACAATTATTATTATCCTTATTACTATTATTATTATCGCTATAACTATTATTATTATCTTTACTACTATTATTATTATCGCTATGACTGTTATTATTATCCTTATTCTATTATTACTATCCCTATTACTCTTGTCTCTATCCTTATAACTATTATTATTATGCTTGTTACTATTATTATTAGCACTGTAACTATTATTATTATCCTTATTTCTATTATTATTATCGCAATGACTGTTATTATTATACTTCTTCTATTATTACTATCCCTATTACTCTTGTCTTTATCCTGATATTTATTATTATGTCCCTTATTACTATTATCATTATCGCTATAACAGTTATTATTATACTTATTCTATTATTACTATCCCTATTACTCTTGTCTTTATCCTTAAAACTATTATTATTATCCTTATAACTATTATTATTACCCTTATTACTATTCTTATTATCGCTATAACTATTATTATTATCCTTATTACTATTATTATTATCGCAATGACTGTTATTATTATCCTTATTCTATTATTACTATCCCTATTACTCCTCTCTTCATCCTTATAACAATTATTATTATCCTTATTACTATTATTATTATCTCTATAAATATTATTATTATCCTTATTACTATTATTATTATCGCTATGACTGTTATTATTAATCTTATTCTATTATTACTATCCCTATTACTCTTGTCTCTATCCTTATAACTATTATTATTAGCACTATAACTATTATTATTATCCTTATTTCTATTATTATTATCGCAATGACTGTTATTATTACACTTCTTCTATTATTACTATCGCTATTACTCTTGTCTTTATCCTGATATTTATTATTATTTCCCTGATTACTATTATTATTATCGCTATAACTGTTATTATTATACTTATTCTATTATTACTATCCCTATTACTCTTCTCTTTATCCTTATAACAATTATTATTATCCTTATTACTATTATTATTATCGCTATGACTGTTATTATTATACTTCTTCTA
Source organism: Megachile ligniseca (assembly GCA_945859555.1). NCBI lineage: Eukaryota > Metazoa > Arthropoda > Insecta > Hymenoptera > Megachilidae > Megachile > Megachile ligniseca. The sequence continues at coordinate 38,798 of CAMAOC010000094.1, forward strand.
TTATTACTATCCCTACTACTCTTCTCTTTATCCTTATAACTATTATTATTATCCTTATAACTATTATTATTATGTTTATTACTATTATTATTATCGCTATAACTATTATTATTATCCTTACTACTATTATTATTATCGCTATGACTGTTATTATTATCCTTATTCTATTATTACTATCCCTATTACTCTTCTCTTTATCCTTATAACTATTATTATTATCCTTATTACTAGTATTATTATCTCTATAACTATTATTGTTATCCTCATTACTATTATTATTATCGCTATGACTGTTATTATTATCCTTATTCTATTATTACTATCCCTATTACTCTTGTCTTTATCCTTATAACTATTATTATTATCCTTATTACTATTATTATTATCGCTATAACTATTATTATTATCCTTATTATTATTATTATTATCGCTATGACTGTTATTATTATCCTTATTCTATTATTACTCTCCCTATTACTCTTGTCTCTATCCTTATAACTATTATTATTATGCTTATTACTATTATTATTCGCACTATAACTATTATTATTATCCTTATTACTATTATTATTATCGCTATAACTATTATTATTATCCTTATTACTATTATTACTAGCACTATAACTATTATTATTATCCTTATTACTATTATTATTATCGCTATGACTGTTATTATTATGCTTATTCTACTATTACTATCCCTATTACTCTTGCCTCTATTCTTATAACTATTATTATTATGCTTATTACTATTATTATTATCGCTATAACTATTATTATTATCCTTACTACTATTATTATTATCGTTCTAACTGTTATTATTATCCTTATTACTAGTATTATTAGCACTATAACTATTATGTTTATCCTTATTACTATTATTATTCGCACTTTAACTATTATTATTATCCTCATTACTATTATTATTATCGCTATGACTGTTATTATTATCCTTATTCTATTATTACTATCCCTATTACTCTTGTCTTTATCCTTATAACTATTATTATTATCCTTATTACTATTATTATTATCGCTATAACTATTATTATTATCCTTATTACTATTATTATTATCGCAATGACTGTTATTATTATCCTTATTCTATTATTACTATCCCTATTACTCCTCTCTTTATCCTTATAACAATTATTATTATCCTTATTACTATTATTATTATCGCTATGACTGTTATTATTAATCTTATTCTATTATTACTATCCCTATTACTCTTGTCTCTATCCTTATAACTATTATTATTAGCACTATAACTATTATTATTATCCTTATTTCTATTATTATTATCGCAATGACTGTTATTATTACACTTCTTCTATTATTACTATCGCTATTACTCTTGTCTTTATCCTGATATTTATTATTATTTCCCTGATTACTATTATTATTATCGCTATAACTGTTATTATTATACTTATTCTATTATTACTATCCCTATTACTCTTCTCTTTATCCTTATAACAATTATTATTATCCTTATTACTATTATTATTATCGCTATGACTGTTATTATTATACTTCTTCTATTATTACTATCCCTACTACTCTTCTCTTTATCCTTATAACTATTATTATTATCCTTATAACTATTATTATTATGCTTATTACTATTATTATTATCGCTATAACTATTATTATTATCCTTACTACTATTATTATTATCGCTATGACTGTTATTATTATCCTTATTCTATTGTTACTATCCCTATTACTCTTCTCTTTATCCTTATAACTATTATTATTATCCTTATTACTAGTATTATTATCTCTATAACTATTATTGTTATCCTCATTACTATTATTATTATCGCTATGACTGTTATTATTATCCTTATTATATTATTACTATCCCTATTACTCTTCTCTTTATCCTTATAACAATTATTATTATCCTTATTACTATTATTATTATCGCTATAACTATTATTATTATCTTTACTACTATTATTATTATCGCTATGACTGTTATTATTATCCTTATTCTATTATTACTATCCCTATTACTCTTGTCTCTATCCTTATAACTATTATTATTATGCTTGTTACTATTATTATTAGCACTGTAACTATTATTATTATCCTTATTTCTATTATTATTATCGCAATGACTGTTATTATTATACTTCTTCTATTATTACTATCCCTATTACTCTTGTCTTTATCCTGATATTTATTATTATGTCCCTTATTACTATTATCATTATCGCTATAACAGTTATTATTATACTTATTCTATTATTACTATCCCTATTACTCTTGTCTTTATCCTTAAAACTATTATTATTATCCTTATAACTATTATTATTACCCTTATTACTATTCTTATTATCGCTATAACTATTATTATTATCCTTATTACTATTATTATTATCGCAATGACTGTTATTATTAGCCTTATTCTATTATTACTATCCCTATTACTCCTCTCTTTATCCTTATAACAATTATTATTATCCTTATTACTATTATTATTATCTCTATAAATATTATTATTATCCTTATTACTATTATTATTATCGCTATGACTGTTATTATTAATCTTATTCTATTATTACTATCCCTATTACTCTTGTCTCTATCCTTATAACTATTATTATTAGCACTATAACTATTATTATTATCCTTATTTCTATTATTATTATCGCTATAACTATTATTATTATCCTTACTACTATTATTATTATCGCTATGACTGTTATTATTATCCTTATTCTATTGTTACTATCCCTATTACTCTTCTCTTTATCCTTATAACTATTATTATTATCCTTATTACTAGTATTATTATCTCTATAACTATTATTGTTATCCTCATTACTATTATTATTATCGCTATGACTGTTATTATTATCCTTATTATATTATTACTATCCCTATTACTCTTCTCTTTATCCTTATAACAATTATTATTATCCTTATTACTATTATTATTATCGCTATAACTATTATTATTATCTTTACTACTATTATTATTATCGCTATGACTGTTATTATTATCCTTATTCTATTATTACTATCCCTATTACTCTTGTCTCTATCCTTATAACTATTATTATTATGCTTGTTACTATTATTATTAGCACTGTAACTATTATTATTATCCTTATTTCTATTATTATTATCGCAATGACTGTTATTATTATACTTCTTCTATTATTACTATCCCTATTACTCTTGTCTTTATCCTGATATTTATTATTATGTCCCTTATTACTATTATCATTATCGCTATAACAGTTATTATTATACTTATTCTATTATTACTATCCCTATTACTCTTGTCTTTATCCTTAAAACTATTATTATTATCCTTATAACTATTATTATTACCCTTATTACTATTCTTATTATCGCTATAAATATTATTATTATCCTTATTACTATTATTATTATCGCAATGACTGTTATTATTAGCCTTATTCTATTATTACTATCCCTATTACTCCTCTCTTTATCCTTATAACAATTATTATTATCCTTATTACTATTATTATTATCTCTATAAATATTATTATTATCCTTATTACTATTATTATTATCGCTATGACTGTTATTATTAATCTTATTCTATTATTACTATCCCTATTACTCTTGTCTCTATCCTTATAACTATTATTATTAGCACTATAACTATTATTATTATCCTTATTTCTATTATTATTATCGCAATGACTGTTATTATTACACTTCTTCTATTATTACTATCGCTATTACTCTTGTCTTTATCCTGATATTTATTATTATTTCCCTGATTACTATTATTATTATCGCTATAACTGTTATTATTATACTTATTCTATTATTACTATCCCTATTACTCTTCTCTTTATCCTTATAACAATTATTATTATCCTTATTACTATTATTATTATCGCTATGACTGTTATTATTATACTTCTTCTATTATTACTATCCCTACTACTCTTCTCTTTATCCTTATAACTATTATTATTATCCTTATAACTATTATTATTATGCTTATTACTATTATTATTATCGCTATAACTATTATTATTATCCTTACTACTATTATTATTATCGCTATGACTGTTATTATTATCCTTATTCTATTATTACTATCCCTATTACTCTTCTCTTTATCCTTATAACTATTATTATTATCCTTATTACTAGTATTATTATCTCTATAACTATTATTGTTATCCTCATTACTATTATTATTATCGCTATGACTGTTATTATTATCCTTATTATATTATTACTATCCCTATTACTCTTCTCTTTATCCTTATAACAATTATTATTATCCTTATTACTATTATTATTATCGCTATAACTATTATTATTATCTTTACTACTATTATTATTATCGCTATGACTGTTATTATTATCCTTATTCTATTATTACTATCCCTATTACTCTTGTCTCTATCCTTATAACTATTATTATTATGCTTGTTACTATTATTATTAGCACTGTAACTATTATTATTATCCTTATTTCTATTATTATTATCGCAATGACTGTTATTATTATACTTCTTCTATTATTACTATCCCTATTACTCTTGTCTTTATCCTGATATTTATTATTATGTCCCTTATTACTATTATCATTATCGCTATAACAGTTATTATTATACTTATTCTATTATTACTATCCCTATTACTCTTGTCTTTATCCTTAAAACTATTATTATTATCCTTATAACTATTATTATTACCCTTATTACTATTCTTATTATCGCTATAACTATTATTATTATCCTTATTACTATTATTATTATCGCAATGACTGTTATTATTATCCTTATTCTATTATTACTATCCCTATTACTCCTCTCTTTATCCTTATAACAATTATTATTATCCTTATTACTATTATTATTATCTCTATAAATATTATTATTATCCTTATTACTATTATTATTATCGCTATGACTGTTATTATTAATCTTATTCTATTATTACTATCCCTATTACTCTTGTCTCTATCCTTATAACTATTATTATTAGCACTATAACTATTATTATTATCCTTATTTCTATTATTATTATCGCAATGACTGTTATTATTACACTTCTTCTATTATTACTATCGCTATTACTCTTGTCTTTATCCTGATATATATTATTATTTCCCTGATTACTATTATTATTATCGCTATGACTGTTATTATTATCCTTATTATATTATTACTATCCCTATTACTCTTCTCTTTATCCTTATAACAATTATTATTATCCTTATTACTATTATTATTATCGCTATAACTATTATTATTATCTTTACTACTATTATTATTATCGCTATGACTGTTATTATTATCCTTATTCTATTATTACTATCCCTATTACTCTTGTCTCTATCCTTATAACTATTATTATTATGCTTGTTACTATTATTATTAGCACTGTAACTATTATTATTATCCTTATTTCTATTATTATTATCGCAATGACTGTTATTATTATACTTCTTCTATTATTACTATCCCTATTACTCTTGTCTTTATCCTGATATATATTATTATGTCCCTTATTACTATTATCATTATCGCTATAACAGTTATTATTATACTTATTCTATTATTACTATCCCTATTACTCTTGTCTTTATCCTTAAAACTATTATTATTATCCTTATAACTATTATTATTACCCTTATTACTATTCTTATTATCGCTATAACTATTATTATTATCCTTACTACTATTATTATTATCGCTATGACTGTTATTATTATCCTTATTCTATTATTACTATCCGTATTACTCTTCTCTTTATCCTTATAACTATTATTATTATCCTTATAACTATTATTATTATCCTTATTACTATTATTATTATCGCTATGACTGTTATTATTATGCTTATTCTACTATTACTATCCCTATTACTCTTGTCTCTATTCTTATAACTATTATCATTATGCTTATTACTATTATTATTATCGTTATAACTATTATTATTAACCTTACTACTATTATTATTATCGCTATGACTGTTATTATTATCCTTATTCTATTATTACTATCCCTATTACTGTTGTCTTTATCCTTATAACTATTATTATTTCCCTTACTACTATTATTATTATCCTTATTACTATTATTATTATCGCTATGACTGTTATTATTATACTTATTCTATTATTACTATCCCTATTACTCTTGTCTTTATCCTTATAACTATTATTGTTATGCTTATTACTATTATTATCAGCACTAAAACTATTATTATTATCCTTATTACTATTATTATTATCGCTATGACTGTTATTATTATACTTATTCTATTATTACTATCCCTATTACTCTTGTCTCTATCCTTATAACTATTATTATTATCCTCATTACTATTATTATTATCGCTATGACTGTTATTATTATCCTTATTCTATTATTACTATCCCTATTATTCTTGTCTTTATCCTTATAACTATTATTATTATCCTTATTACTATTATTATTATCGCTATAACTATTATTATTATCCTTATTACTATTATTATTATCGCAATGACTGTTATTATTATCCTTATTCTATTATTACTATCCCTATTACTCTTCTCTTTATCCTTATAACAATTATTATTATCCTTATTACTATTATTATTATCGCTATAACTATTATTATTATCCTTACTACTATTATTATTATCGCTATGACTGTTATTATTATCCTTATTCTATTATTACTATCCCTATTACTCTTCTCTTTATCCTTATAACTATTATTATAATCCTTATAACTATTATTATTATCCTTATTACTAGTATTATTATCTCTATAACTATTATTGTTATCCTCATTACTATTATTATTATCGCTATGACTGTTATTATTAATCTTATTCTATTATTACTATCCCTATTACTCTTGTCTCTATCCTTATAACTATTATTATTAGCACTATAACTATTATTATTATCCTTATTCTATTATTACTATCCCTATTACTCTTCTCTTTATCCTTATAACTATTATTATAATCCTTATAACTATTATTATTATCCTTATTACTAGTATTATTATCTCTATAACTATTATTGTTATCCTCATTACTATTATTATTATCGCTATGACTGTTATTATTAATCTTATTCTATTATTACTATCCCTATTACTCTTGTCTCTATCCTTATAACTATTATTATTAGCACTATAACTATTATTATTATCCTTATTTCTATTATTATTATCGCAATGACTGTTATTATTATCCTTATTCTATTATTACTATCCCTATTACTCCTCTCTTTATCCTTATAACAATTATTATTATCCTTATTACTATTATTATTATCTCTATAAATATTATTATTATCCTTATTACTATTATTATTATCGCAATGACTGTTATTATTATCCTTATTCTATTATTACTATCCCTATTACTCTTGTCTTTATCCTTATAACTATTATTATTATCCTTATTACTATTATTATTATCGCAATGACTGTTATTATTGTCCCTATTCTATTATTACTATCCCTATGACTCTTCTCTTTATCCTTATAACTATTATTATTATCCTTATAACTATTATTATTATGCTTATTACTATTATTATTATCGCTATAACTATTATTATTATCCTTACTACTATTATTATTATCGCTATGACTGTTATTATTATCCTTATTCTATTATTACTATCCCTATTACTCTTGTCTTTATCCTTATAACTATTATTATTATCCTTATTACTATTATTATTATCGCAATGACTGTTATTATTGTCCCAATTCTATTATTACTATCCCTATGACTCTTCTCTTTATCCTTATAACAATTATTATTATCCTTATTACTATTATTATTATCGCTATAACTATTATTATTATCCTTACTACTATTATTATTATCGCTATGACTGTTATTATTATCCTTATTCTATTATTACTATCCCTATTACTCTTGTCTCTATCCTTATAACTATTATTATTATGCTTGTTACTATTATTATTAGCACTGTAACTATTATTATTATCCTTATTTCTATTATTATTATCGCAATGACTGTTATTATTATACTTCTTCTATTATTACTATCCCTATTACTCTTGTCTTTATCCTGATATTTATGACTATTTCCCTTATTACTATTATTATTATCGCAATAACTGTTATTATTATACTTATTCTATTATTACTATCCCTATTACTCTTGTCTTTATCCTTATAACTATTATTATTATCCTTATAACTATTATTATTACCCTTATTACTATTATTATTATCGCTATAACTATTATTATTATCCTTACTACTATTATTATTATCGCTATGACTGTTATTATTATCCTTATTCTATTATTACTATCCCTATTACTCTTGTCTCTATCCTTATAACTATTATTATTGTGCTTGTTACTATTATTATTAGCACTGTAACTATTATTATTATCCTTATTTCTATTATTATTATCGCAATGACTGTTATTATTATACTTCTTCTATTATTACTATCCCTATTACTCTTGTCTTTATCCTGATATTTATTATTATTTCCCTTATTACTATTATTATTATCGCTATAACTGTTATTATTATACTTATTCTATTATTACTATCCCTATTACTCTTGTCTTGATCCTTATAACTATTATTATTATCCTTACTACTATTATTATTATCGCTATGACTGTTATTATTATCCTTATTCTATTATTACTATCCCTATTACTCTTCTCTTTATCCTTGTAACTATTATTATTATCGCTATAACTATTATTATTATCCTTATAACTATTATTATTATGCATATTACTATTATTATTATCGCTATAACTATTATTATTATCCTTACTACTATTATTATTATCGCTATGACTGTTATTATTATACTTATTCTATTATTACTATCCCTATTACTCTTGTCTCTATCCTTATAACTATTATTATCATCCTCATTACTATTATTATTATCGCTATGACTGTTATTATTATCCTTATTCTATTATTACTATCCCTATTACTCTTCTCTTTATCCTTATAACAATTATTATTATCCTTATTACTATTATTATTATCGCTATAACTATTATTATTATCCTTATTACTATTATTACTAGCACTATAACTATTATTATTATCCTTATTACTATTATTATTATCGCTATGACTGTTATTATTATGCTTATTCTACTATTACTATACCTATTACTATTCTCTTTATCCTTATAACTATTATTATTATCCTTATTACTAGTATTATTATCTCTATAACTATTATTGTTATCCTCATTACTATTATTATTATCGCTATGACTGTTATTATTATCCTTATTCTATTATTACTATCCCTATTACTCTTGTCTCTATCCTTATAACTATTATTATTATCCTTATTACTATTATTATTATCGCTATGACTGTTATCATTATACTTATTCTAGTATTACTATCCCTATTACTCTTGTCTCTATCCTTATAACTATTATTATTATGCTTATTACTATTATTATTCGCACTATAACTATTATTATTATCCTTATTACTATTATTATTATCGCTATAACCATTATTATTATCCTTATTACTATTATTACTATCCCTATTACTCTTGTCTCTATCCTTATAACTATTATTATTATCCTCATTACTATTATTATTATCGCTATGACTGTTATTATTATCCTTATTCTATTATTACTATCCCTATTACTCTTGTCTCTATCCTTATAACTATTATTATTATCCTCATTACTATTATTATTATCGCTATGACTGTTATTATTATCCTTATTCTATTATTACTATCCCTATTACTCTTGTCTTTATCCTTATAACTATTATTATTATCCTTATTACTATTATTATTATCGCTATAACTATTATTATTATCCTTACTACTATTATTATTATCGCAATGACTGTTATTATTATCCTTATTCTATTATTACTATCCCTATTACTCTTCTCTTTATCCTTATAACAACTATTATTATCCTTATTACTATTATTATTATCGCTATAACTATTATTATTATCATTACTACTATTATTATTATCGCTATGACTGTTATTATTATCCTTATTCTATTATTACTATCAGTATTACTATTCTCTTTATCCTTATAACAATTATTATTATCCTTATTACTATTATTATTATCCTTACTACTATTATTATTATCGCTATGACTGTTATTATTATCCTTATTCTATTATTACTATCCCTATTACTATTCTCTTTATCCTTATAACTATTCTTATTATCCTTATAACTATTATTATTATCCTTATTACTACTATTATTATCGCTATGACTGTTATCATTATACTTATTCTATTATTACTATCCCTATTACTCTTGTCTTTATCCTGATAATTATTATTATTTCCCTTATTATAATTATTATTATCGCTATGACTGTTATTATTATCCTTATTCTATTATTACTATCCCTATTACTCTTGTCTCTATCCTTATAACTATTATTAATATGCTTATTACTATTATTATTCGCACTATAACTATTATTATTATCCTTATTACTATTATTATTATCGCTATAACCATTATTATTATCCTTATTACTATTATTACTAGCACTATAACTATTATTATTATCCTTATTACTATTAGTATTATCGCTATGACTGTTATTATCATGCTTATTCTACTATTACTATCCCTATTACTCTTGTCTCTAATCTTATAACTATTATTATTATGCTTATTACTATTATTATTATCGCTATAACTATTATTATTATCGCTATGACTGTTATTATTATCCTTATTCTATTATTACTATCCCTATTACTCTTGTCTTTATCCTTATAACTATTATTATTTCCCTTATTACTATTATTATTATCATTATAACTGTTATTATTATCCTTATTACTAGTATTATTATCTCTATAACTATTATTGTTATCCTCATTACTATTATTATTATCGCTATGACTGTTATTATTATCCTTATTCTATTATTACTATCCCTATTACTCTTGTCTCTATCCTTATAACTATTATTATTATGCTTATTACTAGTATTATTAGCACTATAGCTATTATTATTATCCTTATTTCTATTATTATTATCGCAATGACTGTTATTATTATACTTCTTCTATTATTACTATCCCTATTACTCTTGTCTCTATCCTTATAACTATTATTATTATCCTCATTACTATTATTATTATTATCGCTATGACTGTTATTATTATCCTTATTCTATTATTACTATCCCTATTACTCTTGTCTTTATCCTTATAACTATTATTATTATCCTTATTACTATTATTATTATCGCTATAACTATTATTATTATCCTTATTACTATTATTACTAGCACTATAACTATTATTATTATCCTTATTACTATTATTATTATCGCTATGACTGTTATTATTATGCTTATTCTACTATTACTATACCTATTACTATTCTCTTTATCCTTATAACTATTATTATTATCCTTATTACTAGTATTATTATCTCTATAACTATTATTGTTATCCTCATTACTATTATTATTATCGCTATGACTGTTATTATTATCCTTATTCTATTATTACTATCCCTATTACTCTTGTCTCTATCCTTATAACTATTATTATTATCCTTATTACTATTATTATTATCGCTATGACTGTTATCATTATACTTATTCTATTATTACTATCCCTATTACTCTTGTCTCTATCCTTATAACTATTATTATTATGCTTATTACTATTATTATTCGCACTATAACTATTATTATTATCCTTATTACTATTATTATTATCGCTATAACCATTATTATTATCCTTATTACTATTATTACTATCCCTATTACTCTTGTCTCTATCCTTATAACTATTATTATTATCCTCATTACTATTATTATTATTATCGCTATGACTGTTATTATTATCCTTATTCTATTATTACTATCCCTATTACTCTTGTCTTTATCCTTATAACTATTATTATTATCCTTATTACTATTATTATTATCGCTATAACTATTATTATTATCCTTATTACTATTATTATTATCGCAATGACTGTTATTATTATCCTTATTCTATTATTACTATCCCTATTACTCTTCTCTTTATCCTTATAACAATTATTATTATCCTTATTACTATTATTATTATCGCTATAACTATTATTATTATCCTTACTACTATTATTATTATCGCTATGACTGTTATTATTATCCTTATTCTATTATTACTATCCCTATTACTATTCTCTTTATCCTTATAACTATTATTATTATCCTTATTACTAGTATTATTATCTCTATAACTATTATTGTTATCCTCATTACTATTATTATTATCGCTATGACTGTTATTATTATCCTTATTCTATTATTACTATCACTATTACTCTTGTCTCTATCCTTATAACTATTATTATTATCCTTATTACTAGTATTATTATCTCTATAACTATTATTGTTATCCTCATTACTATTATTATTATCGCCATGACTGTTATTATTATCCTTATTCTATTATTACTATCCCTATTACTCTTGTCTCTATCCTTATAACTATTATTATTAGCACTATAACTATTATTATTATCCTTATTTCTATTATTATTATCGCAATGACTGTTATTATTATACTTCTTCTATTATTACTATCCCTATTACTCTTGTCTTTATCCTGATATTTATTATTATTTCCCTTATTACTATTATTATTATCGCAATAACTGTTATTATTATACTTATTCTATTACTACTATCCCTATTACTCTTGTCTTTATCCTTATAACTATTATTATTATCCTTATAACTATTATTATTACCCTTATTACTATTATTTTTATCGCTATAACTATTATTATTATCCTTACTACTATTATTATTATCGCTATGACTGTTATTATTATCCTTATTCTATTATTACTATCCCTATTACTCTTCTCTTTATCCTTATAACAATTATTATTATCCTTATTACTATTATTATTATCGCTATAACTATTATTATTATCCTTACTACTATTATTATTATCGCTATGACTGTTATTATTATCCTTATTCTATTATTACTATCCCTATTACTCTTCTCTTTATCCTTATAACTATTCTTATTATCCTTATAACTATTATTATTATCGCTATAACTATTATTATTATCCTTACTACTATTATTATTATCCTTATTCTATTATTACTATCCCTATTACTCTTGTCTTTGTCCTTATAACTATTATTATTTCCCTTATTACTATTATTATTATCATTATAACTGTTATTATTATCCTTATTACTAGTATTATTAGCACTATAACTATTATGTTTATCCTTATTACTATTATTATTCGCACTATAACTATTATTATTATCCTTATTACTATTATTATTATCGCTATGACTGTTATTATTATACTTATTCTATTATTACTATCCCTATTACTCTTGTCTTTATCCTTATTACTATTATTGTTATGCTTATTACTATTATTATTAGCACTAATACTATTATTATTATCCTTATTACTATTATTATTATCGCTATGACTGTTATTATTATCCTTATTCTATTATGACTATCCCTATTACTCTTCTCTTTATCCTTATAAATATTATTATTATCCTTATAACTATTATTATTATCCTCATTACTATTATTATTATTATCGCTATGACTGTTATTATTATCCTTATTCTATTATTACTATCCCTATTACTATTCTCTTTATCCTTAAAACTATTATTATTATCCTTATTACTAGTATTATTATCTCTATAACTATTATTGTTATCCTCATTACTATTAGTATTATCGCTATGACTGTTATTATTATCCTTATTCTATTATTACTATCCCTATTACTCTTGTCTCTATCCTTATAACTATTATTATTATCCTTATTACTAGTATTATTATCTCTATAACTATTATTGTTATCCTCATTACTATTATTATTATCGCTATGACTGTTATTATTATCCTTATGCTATTATTACTATCCCTATTACTCTTCTCTTTATCCTTATAACTATTATTATTATCGCTATAACTATTATTATTATCCTTACTACTATTATTATTATCGCTATGACTGTTATTATTATCCTTATTCTATTATTACTATCCCTATTACTCTTGTCTTTGTCCTTATAACTATTATTATTTCCCTTATTACTATTATTGTTATCATTATAACTGTTATTATTATCCTTATTACTAGTATTATTAGCACTATAACTATTATGTTTATCCTTATTACTATTATTATTCGCACTATAACTATTATTATTATCCTTATTACTATTATTATTATCGCTATGACTGTTATTATTATACTTATTCTATTATTATTATCGCTATGACTGTTATTATTATCCTTATTCTATTATTACTATCCCTCTTACTCTTGTCTATATCCTTATAACTATTATTATTATGCTTATTACTATTATTATTAGCACTATAACTATTATTATTATCCTTATTTCTATTATTATTATCGCAATGACTGTTATTATTATACTTCTTCTATTATTACTATCCCTATTACTCTTGTCTTTATCCTGATATTTATTATTATTTCCCTTATTACTATTATTATTATCGCTATAACTGTTATTATTATCCTTATTACTAGTATTATTAGCACTATAACTATTATGTTTATCCTTATTACTATTATTATTCGCACAATAACTATTATTATTATCCTTATTACTATTATTATTATCGCTATGACTGTTATTATTATACTTATTCTATTATTACTATCCCTATTACTCTTGTCTTTATCCTTATAACTATTATTGTTATGCTTATTACTATTATTATTAGCACTAATACTATTATTATTATCCTTATTACTATTATTATTATCGCTATGACTGTTATTATTATACTTATTCTATTATTACTATCCCTATTACTCTTGTATCTATCCTTATAACTATTATTATTATCCTCATTACTATTATTATTATCGCTATGACTGTTATTATTATCCTTATTCTATTATTACTATCCCTATTACTCTTGTCTTTATCCTTATAACTATTATTATTATCCTTATTACTATTATTATTATCGCTATAACTATTATTATTATCCTTATTACTATTATTGTTATCGCCATGACTGTTATTATTATCCTTATTCTATTATTACTATCCCTATTACTCTTCTCTTTATCCTTATAACAATTATTATTATCCTTATTACTATTATTATTATCGCTATAACTATTATTATTATCCTTACTACTATTATTATTATCGCTATGACTGTTATTATTATCCTTATTCTATTATTACTATCCCTATTACTCTTCTCCTCATCCTTATAACTATTATTATTATCCTTATAACTATTATTATTATGCATATTACTATTATTATTATCGCTATAACTATTATTATTATCCTTACTACTATTATTATTATCGCCATGACTGTTATTATTATCCTTATTCTATTATTACTATCCCTATTACTGTTCTCTTTATCCTTATAACAATTATTATTATCCTTATTACTATTATTATTATCGCTATAACTATTATTATTATCCTTACTACTATTATCATTATCGCTATGACTGTTATTATTATCCTTATTCTATAATTACTATCCCTATTACTCTTGTCTCTATCCTTATAACTATTATTATTATCGCTATAACTATTATTATTATCCTTATTACTAGTATTATTATCTCTATAACTATTATTGTTATCCTCATTACTATTATTATTATCGCTATGACTGTCATTATTATCCTTATTCTATTATTACTATCCCTATTACTCTTGTCTCTATCCTTATAACTATTATTATTATACTTATTACTATTATTATTAGCACTATAACTATTATTATTATCCTTATTCTATTATTACTATCCCTATTACTCTTCTCTTTATCGTTATAACTATTATTATTATCCTTATAACTATTATTGTTATCCTCATTACTATTATTATTATCGCTATGACTGTTATTATTATCCTTATTCTATTATTACTATCCCTATTACTCTTGTCCTTATAACTATTATTATTATGCTTATTACTATTATTATTATCGCTATGACTGTTATTATTATCCTTATTCTATTATTACTATCCCTATTACTCTTGTCTTTGTCCTTATAACTATTATTATTTCCCTTATTACTATTATTATTATCATTATAACTGTTATTATTATCCTTATTACTAGTATTATTAGCACTATAACTATTATGTTTATCCTTATTACTATTATTATTCGCACTATAACTATTATTATTATCCTTATTACTATTATTATTATCGCAATGACTGTTGTTATTATCCTTATTCTATTATTACTATCCCTATTACTCTTCTCTTTATCCTTATAACTATTATTATTATCCTTATTACTATTATTATTATCGCTATAACTATTATTATTATCCTTACTACTATTATTATTATCGCTATGACTGTTATTATTATCCTTATTCTATTATTACTATCCCTATTACTCTTGTCTCTATCCTTATAATTATTATTATTTCCCTTATTACAATTATTATTATCGCTATAACTATTATTATTATCCTTATTACTATTACTATTCGCACTATAACTATTATTATTATCCTTATTACTATTATTATTATTGCTATAACTGTTATTATTATCCTTATTACTATTATTAATAGCACTATAGCTATTATTATTATTATCGCTATGACTGTTATTATTATACTTATTCTATTATTACTATCCCTATTACTCTTGTCTTTATCCTTGTAACTATTATTGTTATGCTTATTACTATTATTATTAGCACTAAAACTATTATTATCATCCTTATTACTATTATTATTATCGCTATGACTGTTATTATTATACTTATTCTATTATTACTATCCCTATTACTCTTGTCTCTATCCTTATAACTATTATTATTATCCTCATTACTATTATTATTATCGCTATGACTGTTATTATTATCCTTATTGTATTATTACTATCCCTATTACTCTTGTCTTTATCCTTATAACTATTATTATTATCCTTATTACTATTATTATTATCGCTATAACTATTATTATTATCCTTATTACTATTATTATTATCGCAATGACTGTTATTATTATCCTTATTCTATTATTACTATCCCTATTACTCTTCTCTTTATCCTTATAACTATTATTATTATCCTTATTACTATTATTATTATCGCTATAACTATTATTATTATCCTTACTACTATTATTATTATCGCTATGACTGTTATTATTATCCGTATTCTATTATTACTATCCCTATTACTCTTCTCTTTATCCTTATAACTATTATTATTATCCTTATAACTATTATTATTATCCTTATTACTATTATTATTATCGCTATGACTGTTATTATTATCCTTATTCTATTATTACTATCCCTATTACTCTTCTCTTTATCCTTATATCTATTATTATTATCCTTATTACTATTATTATTATCGATATAACTATTATTATTATCCTTACTACTATTATTATTATCGCTATGACTGTTATTATTATCCTTATTCTATTATTACTATCCCTATTACTCTTCTCTTTATCCTTATAACTATTATTATTATCCTTATAACTATTATTATTCTCGCTATGACTGTTATTATTATACTTATTCTATTATTACTATCCCTATTACTCTTGTCTTTATCCTTATAACTATTATTATTTCCCTTATTACTATTATTATTATCATTATAACTGTTATTATTATCCTTATTACTAGTATTATTATCTCTATAACTATTATTGTTATCCTCATTACTATTATTATTATCGCTATGACTGTTATTATTATCCTTATTCTATTATTACTATCCCTATTACTCTTGTCCTTATAACTATTATTATTATGCTTATTACTATTATTTTTAGCACTATAACTATTATTATTATCCTTATTTCTATTATTATTATCGCTATGACTGTTATTATTATACTTATTCTATTATTACTATCCCTATTACTCTTGTCTCTATCCTTATAACTATTATTATTATCCTCATTACTATTATTATTATCGCTATGACTGTTATTATTATCCTTATTCTATTATTACTATCCCTATTACTCTTCTCTTTATCCTTATAACAATTATTATTATCCTTATAACTATTATTATTATCCTTATTACTATTAACATTATCGCTATGACTGTTATTATTATACTTATTCTATTATTACTATCCCTATTACTCTTGTCTTTATCCTTATAACTATTATTATTTCCCTTATTACTATTATTATTATCATTATAACTGTTATTATTATCCTTATTACTAGTATTATTATCTCTATAACTATTATTGTTATCCTCATTACTATTATTATTATCGCTATGACTGTTATTATTATCCTTATTCTATTATTACTATCCCTATTACTCTTGTCTCTATCCTTATAACTATTATTATTATGCTTATTGCTATTATTGTTAGCACTATAACTATTATTATTATCCTTATTTCTATTATTATTATCGCTATGACTATTATTATTATCCTTACTACTATTATTATTATCGCTATGACTGTTATTATTATCCTTATTCTATTATTACTATCCCTATTACTCTTCTCTTTATCCTTATAACTATTATTATTGTCCTTATAACTATTATTATTATCCTCATTACTATTATTATTATCGCTATGACTGTTATTATTATACTTATTCTATTATTACTATCCCTATTACTATTGTCTTTATCCTTGTAACTATTATTGTTATGCTTATTACTATTATTATTAGCACTAAAACTATTATTATTATCCTTATTACTATTATTATTATCGCTATGACTGTTATTATTATACTTATTCTATTATTACTATCCCTATTACTCTTGCCTCTATCCTTATAACTATTATTATTATCCTCATTACTATTATTATTATCGCTATGACTGTTATTATTATCCTTATTCTATTATTACTATCCCTATTACTCTTGTCTTTATCCTTATAACTATTATTATTATCCTTATTACTATTATTATTATCGCTATAACTATTATTATTATCCTTATTACTATTATTATTATCGCAATGACTGTTATTATTATCCTTATTCTATTATTACTATCCCTATTACTCTTCTCTTTATCCTTATAACTATTATTATTATCCTTATTACTATTATTATTATCGCTATTACTATTATTATTATCCTTACTACTATTATTATTATCGCTATGACTGTTATTATTATCCTTATTCTATTATTACTATCCCTATTACTCTTGTCTCTATCCTTATAATTATTATTATTTCCCTTATTACAATTATTATTATCGCTATAACTATTATTATTATCCTTATTACTATTACTATTCGCACTATCACTATTATTATTATCCTTATTACTATTATTATTATTGCTATAACTATTATTATTATCCTTATTACTATTATTAATAGCACTATAGCTATTATTATTATTATCGCTATGACTGTTATTATTATACTTATTCTATTATTACTATCCCTATTACTCTTGTCTTTATCCTTGTAACTATTATTGTTATGCTTATTACTATTATTATTAGCACTAAAACTATTATTATTATCCTTATTACTATTATTATTATCGCTATGACTGTTATTATTATACTTATTCTATTATTACTATCCCTATTACTCTTGTCTCTATCCTTATAAGTATTATTATTATCCTCATTACTATTATTATTATCGCTATGACTGTTATTATTATCCTTATTCTATTATTACTATCCCTATTACTCTTGTCTTTATCCTTATAACTATTATTATTATCCTTATTACTATTATTATTATCGCTATAACTATTATTATTATCCTTATTACTATTATTATTATCGCAATGACTGTTATTATTATCCTTATTCTATTATTACTATCCCTATTACTCTTCTCTTTATCCTTATAACTATTATTATTATCCTTATTACTATTATTATTATCGCTATAACTATTATTATTATCCTTACTACTATTATTATTATCGCTATGACTGTTATTATTATCCTTATTCTATTATTACTATCCCTATTACTCTTCTCTTTATCCTTATAACTATTATTATTATCCTTATTACTATTATTATTATCGCTATGACTGTTATTATTATACTTATTCTATTATTACTATCCCTATTACTCTGGTCTTTATCCTTATAACTATTATTATTTCCCTTATTACTATTATTATTATCATTATAACTGTTATTATTATCCTTATTACTAGTATTATTATCTCTATAACTATTATTGTTATCCTCATTACTATTATTATTATCGCTATGACTGTTATTATTATCCTTATTCTATTATTACTGTCCCTATTACTCTTGTCTCTATCCTTATAACTATTATTATTATGCTCATTACTATTATTATTCCCACTATAACTATTATTATTGTCCTTATTACTATTATTATTATTGCTATAACTGTTATTATTATCCTTATTACTATTATTATTAGCACTACAGCTATTATTGTTATTATCGCTATGACTGTTATTATTATCCTTATTCTATTATTACTATCCCTATTACTCTTGTCTTTATCCTGCTATTTATTATTATTTCCCTTATTACTATTATTATTATCGCTATAACTGTTATTATTATCCTTATTACTAGTATTATTAGCACTATAACTATTATGTTTATCCTTATTACTATTATTATTCGCACTATAACTATTATTATTATCCTTATTACTATTATTATTATCGCTATGACTGTTATTATTATACTTATTCTATTATTACTATCCCTATTACTCTTGTCTTTATCCGCATAACTATTATTGTTATGCTTATTACTATTATTATTAGCACTAAAACTATTATTATTATCCTTATTACTATTATTATTATCGCTATGACTGTTATTATTATACTTATTCTATTATTACTATCCCTATTACTCTTGTCTCTATCCTTATAACTATTATTATTATCCTCATTACTATTATTATTATCGCTATGACTGTTATTGTTATCCTTATTCTATTATTACTATCCCTATTACTCTTGTCTTTATCCTTATAACTATTATTATTATCCTTATTACTATTAGTATTATCGCTATAACTATTATTATTATCCTTATTACTATTATTATAATCGCAATGACTGTTATTATTATCCTTATTCTATTATTACTATCCCTATTACTCTTCTCTTTATCCTTATAACTATTATTATTATCCTTATTACTATTATTATTATCGCTATAACTATTATTATTATCCTTACTACTATTATTATTATCGCTATGACCGTTATTATTATCCTTATTCTATTATTACTATCCCCATTACTCTTCTCTTTATCCTTATAACTATTATTATTATCCTTATAACTATTATTATTATCCTTATAACTATTATTATTATCCTTATTACTATTATTATTATCGCTATGACTGTTATTATTATCCTTATTCTATTATTACTATCCCTATTACTCTTGTCCTTACAACTATTATTATTATGCTTATTACTATTATTGTTAGCACTATAACTATTATTATTATCCTTATTTCTATTATTATTATCGCTATGACTGTTATTATTATAATTATTCTATTATTACTATCCCTATTACTCTTGTCTCTATCCTTATAACTATTATTATTATCCTCATTACTATTATTATTATCGCTATGACTGTTATTATTATCCTTATTCTATTACTACTATCCCTATTACTCTTGTCTTTATCCTTATAACTATTATTATTTCCCTTATTACTATTATTATTATCATTATAACTGTTATTATTATCCTTATTTCTAGTATTATTATCTCTATAACTATTATTGTTATCCTCATTACTATTATTATTATCGCTATGACTGTTATTATTATCCTTATTCTATTATTACTATCCCTATTACTCTTGTCTCTATCCTCATAACTATTATTATTATGCTTATTACTATTATTGTTAGCACTATAACTATTATTATTATCCTTATTTCTATTATTATTATCGCTATGACTGTTATTATTATCCTTATTCTATTATTACTATCCCTATTACTCTTCTCTTTATCCTTATAACTATTATTATTATCCTTATTACTATTATTATTATCGCTATAACTATTATTATTATCCTTACTACTATTATTATTATCGCTATGACTGTTATTATTATCCTTATTCTATTATTACTATCCCTATTACTCTTCTCTTTATCCTTATAACTATTATTATTATCCTTACTACTATTATTATTATCGCTATGACTGTTATTATTATCCTTATTCTATTATTACTATCCCTATTACTCTTCTCTTTATCCTTATAACTATTATTATTGTCCTTATAACTATTATTATTATCCTCATTACTATTATTATTATCGCTATGAGTGTTATTATTATCCTTATTCTATTATTACTATCCCTATTACTCTTGTCTCTATCCTTATAACTATTATTATTATGCTTATTACTATTATTGTTAGCACTATAACTGTTATTATTATCCTTATTTCTATTATTATTATCGCTATGACTGCTATTATTATACTTATTCTATTATTACTATCCCTATTACTATTGTCTTTATCCTTGTAACTATTATTGTTATGCTTATTACTATTATTATTAGCACTAAAACTATTATTATTATCCTTATTACTATTATTATTATCGCTATGACTGTTATTATTATACTTATTCTATTATTACTATCCCTATTACTCTTGTCTTTATCCCTATAACTATTATTATTTCCCTTATTACTATTATTATTATCATTATAACTGTTATTATTATCCTTATTACTAGTATTATTATCTCTATAACCATTATTGTTATCCTCATTACTATTATTATTATCACTATGACTGTTATTATTATCCTTATTCTATTATTACTATCCCTATTACTCTTGTCTTTATCCTTATAACTATTATTATTTCCCTTATTACTATTATTATTATCATTATAACTGTTATTATTATCCTTATTTCTAGTATTATTATCTCTATAACTATTATTGTTATCCTCATTACTATTATTATTATCGCTATGACTGTTATTATTATCCTTATTCTATTATTACTATCCCTATTACTCTTGTCTCTATCCTCATAACTATTATTATTATGCTTATTACTATTATTGTTAGCACTATAACTATTATTATTATCCTTATTTCTATTATTATTATCGCTATGACTGTTATTATTATCCTTATTCTATTATTACTATCCCTATTACTCTTCTCTTTATCCTTATAACTATTATTATTATCCTTATTACTATTATTATTATCGCTATAACTATTATTATTATCCTTACTACTATTATTATTATCGCTATGACTATTATTATTATCCTTATTACTATTATTACTAGCACTATAACTATCATTATTATCCTTATTACTATTATTATTATCGCTATGACTGTTATTATTATGCTTATTCTACTATTACTATCCCTATTACTCTTGTCTCTATTCTTATAACTATTATTATTATGCTTATTACTATTATTATTATCGCTATAACTATTATTATTATTCTTGCTACTATTATTATTATCGCTATGACTGTTATTATTATCCTTATTCTATTATTACTATCCCTATTACTCTTGTCTTTATCCCTATAACTATTATTATTTCCCTTATTACTATTATTATTATCATTATAACTGTTATTATTATCCTTATTACTAGTATTATTATCTCTATAACTATTATTGTTATCCTCATTACTATTATTATTATCACTATGACTGTTATTATTATCCTTATTCTATTATTACTATCCCTATTACTCTTGTCTCTATCCTTATAACTATTATTATTATGCTTATTACTATTATTGTTAGCACTATAACTATTATTATTATCCTTATTTCTATTATTATTATCGCTATGGCTGTTATTATTATCCTTATTCTATTATTAGTATCCCTATTACTCTTGTCTTTATCCTGCTATTTATTATTATTTCCCTTATTACTATTATTATTATCGCTATAACTGTTATTATTATCCTTATTACTAGTATTATTAGCACTATAACTATTATGTTTATCCTTATTACTATTATTATTATCGCTATAACTATTATTATTATCCTTATTACTATTATTATTATCGCTATGACTGTTATTATTATACTTATTCTATTATTACTATCCCTATTACTCTTATCTTTATCCTCATAACTATTATTGTTATGCTTATTACTATTATTATTATCGCTATGACTGTTATTATTATCCTTATTCTATTATTACTATCCCTATTACTCTTGTCCTTACAACTATTATTATTATGCTTATTACTATTATTGTTAGCACTATAACTATTATTATTATCCTTATTTCTATTATTATTATCGCTATGACTGTTATTATTATAATTATTCTATTATTACTATCCCTATTACTCTTGTCTCTATCCTTATAACTATTATTATTATCCTCATTACTATTATTATTATCGCTATGACTGTTATTATTATCCGTATTCTATTATTACTATCCCTATTACTCTTGTCTTTATCCTTATAACTATTATTATTTCCCTTATTACTATTATTATTATCATTATAACTGTTATTATTATCCTTATTTCTAGTATTATTATCTCTATAACTATTATTGTTATCCTCATTACTATTATTATTATCGCTATGACTGTTATTATTATCCTTATTCTATTATTACTATCCCTATTACTCTTGTCTCTATCCTTATAACTATTATTATTATGCTTATTACTATTATTGTTAGCACTATAACTATTATTATTATCCTTATTTCTATTATTATTATCGCTATGACTGTTATTATTATCCTTATTCTATTATTACTATCCCTATTACTCTTCTCTTTATCCTTATAACTATTATTATTATCCTTATTACTATTATTATTATCCTTACTACTATTATTATTATCGCTATGACTGTTATTATTATCCTTATTCTATTATTACTATCCCTATTACTCTTGCCTCTATCCTTATAACTATTATTATTATCCTCATTACTATTATTATTATCGCTATGACTATTATTATTATCCTTACTACTATTATTATTATCGCTATGACTGTTATTATTATCCTTATTCTATTATTACTATCCCTATTACTCTTCTCTTTATCCTTATAACTATTATTATTGTCCTTATAACTATTATTATTATCCTCATTACTATTATTATTATCGCTATGAGTGTTATTATTATCCTTATTCTATTATTACTATCCCTATTACTCTTGTCTCTATCCTTATAACTATTATTATTATGCTTATTACTATTATTGTTAGCACTATAACTGTTATTATTATCCTTATTTCTATTATTATTATCGCTATGACTGTTATTATTATACTTATTCTATTATTACTATCCCTATTACTATTGTCTTTATCCTTGTAACTATTATTGTTATGCTTATTACTATTATTATTAGCACTAAAACTATTATTATTATCCTTATTACTATTATTATTATCGCTATGACTGTTATTATTATACTTATTCTATTATTACTATCCCTATTACTCTTGCCTCTATCCTTATAACTATTATTATTATCCTCATTACTATTATTATTATCGCTATGACTGTTATTATTATCCTTATTCTATTATTACTATCCCTATTACTCTTCTCTTTATCCTTATAACTATTATTATTATCCTTATAACTATTATTATTATCCTTATTACTATTATTATTATCGCTATGACTGTTATTATTATCCTTATTCTATTATTACTATCCCTATTACTCTTGTCCTTATAACTATTATTATTATGCTTATTACTATTATTGTTAGCACTATAACTATTATTATTATCCTTATTTCTATTATTATTATCGCTATGACTGTTATTATTATACTTATTCTATTATTACTATCCCTATTACTCTTGTCTTTATCCTTATAACTATTATTATTATCCTTATTACTATTATTATTATCGTTATAACTATTATTATTATCCTTACTACTATTATTATTATCGCAATGACTGTTATTATTATCCTTATTCTATTATTACTATCCCTATTACTCTTCTCTTTATCCTTATAACTATTATTATTATCCTTATTACTATTATTATTATCGCTATAACTATTATTATTATCCTTACTACTATTATTATTATCGCTATGACTGTTATTATTATCCTTATTCTATTATTACTATCCCTATTACTCTTCTCTTTATCCTTATAACTATTATTATTATCCTTATTACTATTATTATTATCGCTATGACTGTTATTATTATCCTTATTCTATTATTACTATCCCTATTACTCTTCTCTTTATCCTTATAACTATTATTATTATCCTTATTACTATTATTATTATCGCTATAACTATTATTATTATCCTTACTACTATTATTATTATCGCTATGACTGTCATTATTATCCTTATTCTATTATTACTATCCCTATTACTCTTCTCTTTATCCTTATAACTATTATTATTATCCTTATAACTATTATTATTCTCGCTATGACTGTTATTATTATACTTATTCTATTATTACTATCCCTATTACTCTTGTCTTTATCCTTATAACTATTATTATTTCCCTTATTACTATTATTATTATCATTATAACTGTTATTATTATCCTTATTACTATTATTATTATCGCTATGACTGTTATTATTATCCTTATTCTATTATTACTATCCCTATTACTCTTCACTTTATCCTTATAACTATTATTATTATCCTTATAACTATTATTATTCTCGCTATGACTGTTATTATTATACTTATTCTATTATTACTATCCCTATTACTCTTGTCTTTATCCTTATAACTATTATTATTTCCCTTATTACTATTATTATTATCATTATAACTGTTATTATTATCCTTATTACTAGTATTATTATCTCTATAACTATTATTGTTATCCTCATTCCTATTATTATTATCGCTATGACTGTTATTATTATCCTTATTCTATTATTACTATCCCTATTACTCTTGTCCTTATAACTATTATTATTATGCTTATTACTATTATTGTTAGCACTATAACTATTATTATTATCCTTATTTCTATTATTATTATCGCTATGACTGTTATTATTATACTTATTCTATTATTACTATCCCTATTACTCTTGTCTCTATCCTTATAACTATTATTATTATCCTCATTACTATTATTATTATCGCTATGACTGTTATTATTATCCTTATTCTATTATTACTATCCCTATTACTCTTCTCTTTATCCTTATAACTATTATTATTATCCTTATAATTATTATTATTTCCCTTATTACAATTATTATTATCGCTATAACTATTATTATTATCATTATTACTATTACTATTCGCACTATAACTATTATTATTATCCTTATTACTATTATTATTATTGCTATAACTGTTATTATTATCCTTATTACTATTATTATTAGCACTATAGCTATTATTATTATTATCGCTATGACTGTTATTATTATCCTTATTCTATTATTACTATCCCTATTACTCTTGTCTCTATCCTTATAACTATTATTATTATGCTTACTACTCTTATTATTCGCACTATAACTATTATTATTATCCTTATTACTATTATTATTATCGCTATTACTATTATTATTATCCTTATTACTATTATTACTAGCACTATAACTATCATTATTATCCTTATTACTATTATTATTATCGCTATGACTGTTATTATTATGCTTATTCTACTATTACTATCCCTATTACTCTTGTCTCTATTCTTATAACTATTGTTATTATGCTTATTACTATTATTATTATCGCTATAACTATTATTATTATTCTTACTACTATTACTATTATCGCTATGACTGTTATTATTATCCTTATTCTATTATTACTATCCCTATTACTCTTGTCCTTACAACTATTATTATTATGCTTATTACTATTATTGTTAGCACTATAACTATTATTATTATCCTTATTTCTATTATTATTATCGCTATGACTGTTATTATTATAATTATTCTATTATTACTATCCCTATTACTCTTGTCTTTATCCTTATAACTATTATTATTTCCCTTATTACTATTATTATTATCATTATAACTGTTATTATTATCCTTATTTCTAGTATTATTATCTCTATAACTATTATTGTTATCCTCATTACTATTATTATTATCGCTATGACTGTTATTATTATCCTTATTCTATTATTACTATCCCTATTACTCTTGTCTCTATCCTTATAACTATTATTATTATGCTTATTACTATTATTGTTAGCACTATAACTATTATTATTATCCTTATATCTATTATTATTATCGCTATGACTGTTATTATTATCCTTATTCTATTATTACTATCCCTATTACTCTTCTCTTTATCCTTATAACTATTATTATTATCCTTATTACTATTATTATTATCGCTATAACTATTATTATTATCCTTACTACTATTATTATTATCGCTATGACTGTTATTATTATCCTTATTCTATTATTACTATCCCTATTACTCTTGCCTCTATCCTTATAACTATTATTATTATCCTCATTACTATTATTATTATCGCTATGACTATTATTATTATCCTTACTACTATTATTATTATCGCTATGACTGTTATTATTATCCTTATTCTATTATTACTATCCCTATTACTCTTCTCTTTATCCTTATAACTATTATTATTGTCCTTATAACTATTATTATTATCCTCATTACTCTTATTATTATCGCTATGAGTGTTATTATTATCCTTATTCTATTATTACTATCCCTATTACTCTTGTCTCTATCCTTATAACTATTATTATTATGCTTATTACTATTATTGTTAGCACTATAACTGTTATTATTATCCTTATTTCTATTATTATTATCGCTATGACTGCTATTATTATCCTTATTACTATTATTACTAGCACTATAACTATCATTATTATCCTTATTACTATTATTATTATCGCTATGACTGTTATTATTATGCTTATTCTACTATTACTATCCCTATTACTCTTGTCTCTATTCTTATAACTATTATTATTATGCTTATTACTATTATTATTATCGCTATAACTATTATTATTATTCTTGCTACTATTATTATTATCGCTATGACTGTTATTATTATCCTTATTCTATTATTACTATCCCTATTACTCTTGTCTTTATCCTGCTATTTATTATTATTTCCCTTATTACTATTATTATTATCGCTATAACTGTTATTATTATCCTTATTACTAGTATTATTAGCACTATAACTATTATGTTTATCCTTATTACTATTATTATTATCGCTATAACTATTATTATTATCCTTATTACTATTATTATTATCGCTATGACTGTTATTATTATACTTATTCTATTATTACTATCCCTATTACTCTTATCTTTATCCTCATAACTATTATTGTTATGCTTATTACTATTATTATTAGCACTAAAACTATTATTATTATCCTTATTACTATTATTATTATCGCTATGACTGTTATTATTATACTTATTCTATTATTACTATCCCTATTACTCTTCTCTTTATCCTTATAACTATTATTATTATCCTTATAACTATTATTATTATCCTTATTACTATTATTATTATCGCTATGACTGTTATTATTATCCTTATTCTATTATTACTATCCCTATTACTCTTGTCCTTACAACTATTATTATTATGCTTATTACTATTATTGTTAGCACTATAACTATTATTATTATCCTTATTTCTATTATTATTATCGCTATGACTGTTATTATTATAATTATTCTATTATTACTATCCCTATTACTCTTGTCTCTATCCTTATAACTATTATTATTATCCTCATTACTATTATTATTATCGCTATGACTGTTATTATTATCCGTATTCTATTATTACTATCCCTATTACTCTTGTCTTTATCCTTATAACTATTATTATTTCCCTTATTACTATTATTATTATCATTATAACTGTTATTATTATCCTTATTTCTAGTATTATTATCTCTATAACTATTATTGTTATCCTCATTACTATTATTATTATCGCTATGACTGTTATTATTATCCTTATTCTATTATTACTATCCCTATTACTCTTGTCTCTATCCTTATAACTATTATTATTATGCTTATTACTATTATTGTTAGCACTATAACTATTATTATTATCCTTATTTCTATTATTATTATCGCTATGACTGTTATTATTATCCTTATTCTATTATTACTATCCCTATTACTCTTCTCTTTATCCTTATAACTATTATTATTATCCTTATTACTATTATTATTATCGCTATAACTATTATTATTATCCTTACTACTATTATTATTATCGCTATGACTGTTATTATTATCCTTATTCTATTATTACTATCCCTATTACTCTTGCCTCTATCCTTATAACTATTATTATTATCCTCATTACTATTATTATTATCGCTATGACTATTATTATTATCCTTACTACTATTATTATTATCGCTATGACTGTTATTATTATCCTTATTCTATTATTACTATCCCTATTACTCTTCTCTTTATCCTTATAACTATTATTATTGTCCTTATAACTATTATTATTATCCTCATTACTATTATTATTATCGCTATGAGTGTTATTATTATCCTTATTCTATTATTACTATCCCTATTACTCTTGTCTCTATCCTTATAACTATTATTATTATGCTTATTACTATTATTGTTAGCACTATAACTGTTATTATTATCCTTATTTCTATTATTATTATCGCTATGACTGTTATTATTATACTTATTCTATTATTACTATCCCTATTACTATTGTCTTTATCCTTGTAACTATTATTGTTATGCTTATTACTATTATTATTAGCACTAAAACTATTATTATTATCCTTATTACTATTATTATTATCGCTATGACTGTTATTATTATACTTATTCTATTATTACTATCCCTATTACTCTTGCCTCTATCCTTATAACTATTATTATTATCCTCATTACTATTATTATTATCGCTATGACTGTTATTATTATCCTTATTCTATTATTACTATCCCTATTACTCTTCTCTTTATCCTTATAACTATTATTATTATCCTTATAACTATTATTATTATCCTTATTACTATTATTATTATCGCTATGACTGTTATTATTATCCTTATTCTATTATTACTATCCCTATTACTCTTGTCCTTATAACTATTATTATTATGCTTATTACTATTATTGTTAGCACTATAACTATTATTATTATCCTTATTTCTATTATTATTATCGCTATGACTGTTATTATTATACTTATTCTATTATTACTATCCCTATTACTCTTGTCTTTATCCTTATAACTATTATTATTATCCTTATTACTATTATTATTATCGTTATAACTATTATTATTATCCTTACTACTATTATTATTATCGCAATGACTGTTATTATTATCCTTATTCTATTATTACTATCCCTATTACTCTTCTCTTTATCCTTATAACTATTATTATTATCCTTATTACTATTATTATTATCGCTATAACTATTATTATTATCCTTATTACTATTATTATTATCGCTATGACTGTTATTATTATCCTTATTCTATTATTACTATCCCTATTACTCTTCTCTTTATCCTTATAACTATTATTATTATCGCTATAACTATTATTATTATCCTTACTACTATTATTATTATCGCTATGACTGTTATTATTATCCTTATTCTATTATTACTATCCCTATTACTCTTCTCTTTATCCTTATAACTATTATTATTATCCTTATAACTATTATTATTCTCGCTATGACTGTTATTATTATACTTATTCTATTATTACTATCCCTATTACTCTTGTCTTTATCCTTATAACTATTATTATTTCCCTTATTACTATTATTATTATCATTATAACTGTTATTATTATCCTTATTACTAGTATTATTATCTCTATAACTATTATTGTTATCCTCATTCCTATTATTATTATCGCTATGACTGTTATTATTATCCTTATTCTATTATTACTATCCCTATTACTCTTGTCCTTATAACTATTATTATTATGCTTATTACTATTATTGTTAGCACTATAACTATTATTATTATCCTTATTTCTATTATTATTATCGCTATGACTGTTATTATTATACTTATTCTATTATTACTATCCCTATTACTCTTGTCTCTATCCTTATAACTATTATTATTATCCTCATTACTATTATTATTATCGCTATGACTGTTATTATTATCCTTATTCTATTATTACTATCCCTATTACTCTTCTCTTTATCCTTATAACTATTATTATTATCCTTATAATTATTATTATTTCCCTTATTACAATTATTATTATCGCTATAACTATTATTATTATCATTATTACTATTACTATTCGCACTATAACTATTATTATTATCCTTATTACTATTATTATTATTGCTATAACTGTTATTATTATCCTTATTACTATTATTATTAGCACTATAGCTATTATTATTATTATCGCTATGACTGTTATTATTATCCTTATTCTATTATTACTATCCCTATTACTCTTGTCTCTATCCTTATAACTATTATTATTATGCTTACTACTATTATTATTCGCACTATAACTATTATTATTATCCTTATTACTATTATTATTATCGCTATTACTATTATTATTATCCTTATTACTATTATTACTAGCACTATAACTATCATTATTGTCCTTATTACTATTATTATTATCGCTATGACTGTTATTATTATGCTTATTCTACTATTACTATCCCTATTACTCTTGTCTCTATTCTTATAACTATTGTTATTATGCTTATTACTATTATTATTATCGCTATAACTATTATTATTATTCTTACTACTATTATTATTATCGCTATGACTGTTATTATTATCCTTATTCTATTATTACTATCCCTATTACTCTTGTCTTTATCCCTATAACTATTATTATTTCCCTTATTACTATTATTATTATCATTATAACTGTTATTATTATCCTTATTACTAGTATTATTATCTCTATAACCATTATTGTTATCCTCATTACTATTATTATTATCGCTATGACTGTTATTATTATCCTTATTCTATTATTACTATCCCTATTACTCTTGTCTCTATCCTTATAACTATTATTATTATGCTTATTACTATTATTGTTAGCACTATAACTATTATTATTATGCTTATTTCTATTATTATTATCGCTATGGCTGTTATTATTATGCTTATTCTATTATTAGTATCCCTATTACTCTTGTCTTTATCCTGCTATTTATTATTATTTCCCTTATTACTATTATTATTATCGCTATAACTGTTATTATTATCCTTATTACTAGTATTATTAGCACTATAACTATTATGTTTATCCTTATTACTATTATTATTCGCACTATAACTATTATTTATATCCTTATTACTATTATTATTATCGCTATGACTGTTATTATTATACTTATTCTATTATTACTATCCCTATTACTCTTGTCTTTATCCTCATAACTATTATTGTTATGCTTATTACTATTATTATTAGCACTAAAACTATTAGTATTATCCTTATTACTATTATTATTATCGCTATGACTGTTATTATTATACTTATTCTATTATTACTATCCCTATTACTCTTGTCTCTATCCTTATTACTATTATTATTATCCTCATTACTATTATTATTATCGCTATGACTGTTATTGTTATCCTTATTCTATTATTAGTATCCCTATTACTCTTGTCTTTATCCTTATAACTATTATTATTATCCTTATTACTATTATTATTATCGCTATGACTGTTATTATTATACTTATTCTATTATTACTATCCCTATTACTCTTGTCTTTATCCTCATAACTATTATTGTTATGCTTATTACTATTATTATTAGCACTAAAACTATTATTATTATCCTTATTACTATTATTATTATCGCTATGACTGTTATTATTATACTTATTCTATTATTACTATCCCTATTACTCTTGTCTCTATCCTTATAACTATTATTATTATCCTCATTACTATTATTATTATCGCTATGACTGTTATTGTTATCCTTATTCTATTATTACTATCCCTATTACTCTTGTCTTTATCCTTATAACTATTATTATCATCCTTATTACTATTATTATTATCGCTATAACTATTATTATTATCCTTATTACTATTATTATTATCCTTATTACTATTATTATTATCCCTATAACTATTATTATTATCCTTACTACTATTATTATTATCGCTATGATCGTTATTATTATCCTTATTCTATTATTACTATCCCCATTACTCTTCTCCTTATCCTTATAACTATTATTATTATCCTTATAACTATTATTATTATCCTTATTACTATTATTATTATCGCTATGACTGTTATTATTATCCTTATTCTATTATTACTATCCCTATTACTCTTGTCCTTATAACTATTATTATTATGCTTATTACTATTATTGTTAGCACTATAACTATTATTATTATCCTTATTTCTATTATTATTATCGCTATGACTGTTATTATTATAATTATTCTATTATTACTATCCCTATTACTCTTGTCTCTATCCTTATAACTATTATTATTATCCTCATTACTATTATTATTATCGCTATGACTGTTATTATTATCCTTATTCTATTATTACTATCCCTATTACTCTTGTCTTTATCCTTATAACTATTATTATTTCCCTTATTACTATTATTATTATCATTATAACTGTTATTATTATCCTTATTTCTAGTATTATTATCTCTATAACTATTATTGTTATCCTCATTACTATTATTATTATCGCTATGACTGTTATTATTATCCTTATTCTATTATTACTATCCCTATTACTCTTGTCTCTATCCTTATAACTATTATTATTATGCTTATTACTATTATTGTTAGCACTATAACTATTATTATTATCCTTATTTCTATTATTATTATCGCTATGACTGTTATTATTATAATTATTCTATTATTACTATCCCTATTACTCTTGTCTCTATCCTTATAACTATTATTATTATCCTCATTACTATTATTATTATCGCTATGACTGTTATTATTATCCTTATTCTATTATTACTATCCCTATTACTCTTGTCTTTATCCTTATAACTATTATTATTTCCCTTATTACTATTATTATTATCATTATAACTGTTATTATTATCCTTATTTCTAGTATTATTATCTCTATAACTATTATTGTTATCCTCATTACTATTATTATTATCGCTATGACTGTTATTATTATCCTTATTCTATTATTACTATCCCTATTACTCTTGTCTCTATCCTTATAACTATTATTATTATGCTTATTACTATTATTGTTAGCACTATAACTATTATTATTATCCTTATTTCTATTATTATTATCGCTATGACTGTTATTATTATCCTTATTCTATTATTACTATCCCTATTACTCTTCTCTTTATCCTTATAACTATTATTATTATCCTTATTCTATTATTACTATCCCTATTACTCTTGTCTCTATCCTTATAACTATTATTATTATGCTTATTACTATTATTGTTAGCACTATAACTATTATTATTATGCTTATTTCTATTATTATTATCGCTATGGCTGTTATTATTATGCTTATTCTATTATTAGTATCCCTATTACTCTTGTCTTTATCCTGCTATTTATTATTATTTCCCTTATTACTATTATTATTATCGCTATAACTGTTATTATTATCCTTATTACTAGTATTATTAGCACTATAACTATTATGTTTATCCTTATTACTATTATTATTCGCACTATAACTATTATTTATATCCTTATTACTATTATTATTATCGCTATGACTGTTATTATTATACTTATTCTATTATTACTATCCCTATTACTCTTGTCTTTATCCTCATAACTATTATTGTTATGCTTATTACTATTATTATTAGCACTAAAACTATTAGTATTATCCTTATTACTATTATTATTATCGCTATGACTGTTATTATTATACTTATTCTATTATTACTATCCCTATTACTCTTGTCTCTATCCTTATTACTATTATTATTATCCTCATTACTATTATTATTATCGCTATGACTGTTATTGTTATCCTTATTCTATTATTAGTATCCCTATTACTCTTGTCTTTATCCTTATAACTATTATTATTATCCTTATTACTATTATTATTATCGCTATGACTGTTATTATTATACTTATTCTATTATTACTATCCCTATTACTCTTGTCTTTATCCTCATAACTATTATTGTTATGCTTATTACTATTATTATTAGCACTAAAACTATTATTATTATCCTTATTTCTATTATTATTATCGCTATGACTGTTATTATTATACTTATTCTATTATTACTATCCCTATTACTCTTGTCTCTATCCTTATAACTATTATTATTATCCTCATTACTATTATTATTATCGCTATGACTGTTATTGTTATCCTTATTCTATTATTACTATCCCTATTACTCTTGTCTTTATCCTTATAACTATTATTATTATCCTTATTACTATTATTATTATCGCTATAACTATTATTATTATCCTTATTACTATTATTATTATCCTTATTACTATTATTATTATCCCTATAACTATTATTATTATCCTTACTACTATTATTATTATCGCTATGATCGTTATTATTATCCTTATTCTATTATTACTATCCCCATTACTCTTCTCCTTATCCTTATAACTATTATTATTATCCTTATAACTATTATTATTATCCTTATTACTATTATTATTATCGCTATGACTGTTATTATTATCCTTATTCTATTATTACTATCCCTATTACTCTTGTCCTTATAACTATTATTATTATGCTTATTACTATTATTGTTAGCACTATAACTATTATTATTATCCTTATTTCTATTATTATTATCGCTATGACTGTTATTATTATAATTATTCTATTATTACTATCCCTATTACTCTTGTCTCTATCCTTATAACTATTATTATTATCCTCATTACTATTATTATTATCGCTATGACTGTTATTATTATCCTTATTCTATTATTACTATCCCTATTACTCTTCTCTTTATCCTTATGACTATTATTATTATCCTTATAACTATTATTATTCTCGCTATGACTGTTATTATTATACTTATTCTATTATTACTATCCCTATTACTCTTGTCTTTATCCTTATAAATATTATTATTTCCCTTATTACTATTATTATTATCATTATAACTGTTATTATTATCCTTATTACTAGTATTATTATCTCTATAACTATTATTGTTATCCTCATTACTATTATTATTATCGCTATGACTGTTATTATTATCCTTATTCTATTATTACTATCCCTATTACTCTTGTCTCTATCCTTATAAATTTATTATTATGCTT
Source organism: Megachile ligniseca (assembly GCA_945859555.1). Lineage (NCBI taxonomy): Eukaryota > Metazoa > Arthropoda > Insecta > Hymenoptera > Megachilidae > Megachile > Megachile ligniseca. The sequence continues at coordinate 76,141 of CAMAOC010000094.1, forward strand.
ATTACTATTATTATTACCACTATAATTATTATTATTATCCTTATTTCTATTATTATTATCGCAATGACTGTTATTATTATACTTATTCTATTATTACTATCCCTATTACTCTTGTCTTTATCCTTATAACTATTATTATTTCCCTTATTACTATTATTATTATCATTATAACTGTTATTATTATCCTTATTACTAGTATTATTATCTCTATAACTATTATTGTTATCCTCATTCCTATTATTATTATCGCTATGACTGTTATTATTATCCTTATTCTATTATTACTATCCCTATTACTCTTGTCCTTATAACTATTATTATTATGCTTATTACTATTATTGTTAGCACTATAACTATTATTATTATCCTTATTTCTATTATTATTATCGCTATGACTGTTATTATTATACTTATTCTATTATTACTATCCCTATTACTCTTGTCTCTATCCTTATAACTATTATTATTATCCTCATTACTATTATTATTATCGCTATGACTGTTATTATTATCCTTATTCTATTATTACTATCCCTATTACTCTTCTCTTTATCCTTATAACTATTATTATTATCCTTATAATTATTATTATTTCCCTTATTACAATTATTATTATCGCTATAACTATTATTATTATCATTATTACTATTACTATTCGCACTATAACTATTATTATTATCCTTATTACTATTATTATTATTGCTATAACTGTTATTATTATCCTTATTACTATTATTATTAGCACTATAGCTATTATTATTATTATCGCTATGACTGTTATTATTATCCTTATTCTATTATTACTATCCCTATTACTCTTGTCTCTATCCTTATAACTATTATTATTATGCTTACTACTATTATTATTCGCACTATAACTATTATTATTATCCTTATTACTATTATTATTATCGCTATTACTATTATTATTATCCTTATTACTATTATTACTAGCACTATAACTATCATTATTATCCTTATTACTATTATTATTATCGCTATGACTGTTATTATTATGCTTATTCTACTATTACTATCCCTATTACTCTTGTCTCTATTCTTATAACTATTGTTATTATGCTTATTACTATTATTATTATCGCTATAACTATTATTATTATTCTTACTACTATTATTATTATCGCTATGACTGTTATTATTATCCTTATTCTATTATTACTATCCCTATTACTCTTGTCTTTATCCCTATAACTATTATTATTTCCCTTATTACTATTATTATTATCATTATAACTGTTATTATTATCCTTATTACTAGTATTATTATCTCTATAACCATTATTGTTATCCTCATTACTATTGTTATTATCGCTATGACTGTTATTATTATCCTTATTCTATTATTACTATCCCTATTACTCTTGTCTCTATCCTTATAACTATTATTATTATGCTTATTACTATTATTGTTAGCACTATAACTATTATTATTATGCTTATTTCTATTATTATTATCGCTATGGCTGTTATTATTATGCTTATTCTATTATTACTATCCCTATTACTCTTGTCTTTATCCTCATAACTATTATTGTTATGCTTATTACTATTATTATTAGCACTAAAACTATTAGTATTATCCTTATTACTATTATTATTATCGCTATGACTGTTATTATTATACTTATTCTATTATTACTATCCCTATTACTCTTGTCTTTATCCTCATAACTATTATTGTTATGCTTATTACTATTATTATTAGCACTAAAACTATTAGTATTATCCTTATTACTATTATTATTATCGCTATGACTGTTATTATTATACTTATTCTATTATTACTATCCCTATTACTCTTGTCTCTATCCTTATTACTATTATTATTATCCTCATTACTATTATTATTATCGCTATGACTGTTATTGTTATCCTTATTCTATTATTAGTATCCCTATTACTCTTGTCTTTATCCTTATAACTATTATTATTATCCTTATTACTATTATTATTATCGCTATGACTGTTATTATTATACTTATTCTATTATTACTATCCCTATTACTCTTGTCTTTATCCTCATAACTATTATTGTTATGCTTATTACTATTATTATTAGCACTAAAACTATTATTATTATCCTTATTACTATTATTATTATCGCTATGACTGTTATTATTATACTTATTCTATTATTACTATCCCTATTACTCTTGTCTCTATCCTTATAACTATTATTATTATCCTCATTACTATTATTATTATCGCTATGACTGTTATTGTTATCCTTATTCTATTATTACTATCCCTATTACTCTTGTCTTTATCCTTATAACTATTATTATTATCCTTATTACTATTATTATTATCGCTATAACTATTATTATTATCCTTATTACTATTATTATTATCCTTATTACTATTATTATTATCCCTATAACTATTATTATTATCCTTACTACTATTATTATTATCGCTATGATCGTTATTATTATCCTTATTCTATTATTATTATCCCCATTACTCTTCTCCTTATCCTTATAACTATTATTATTATCCTTATAACTATTATTATTATCCTTATTACTATTATTATTATCGCTATGACTGTTATTATTATCCTTATTCTATTATTACTATCCCTATTACTCTTGTCCTTATAACTATTATTATTATGCTTATTACTATTATTGTTAGCACTATAACTATTATTATTATCCTTATTTCTATTATTATTATCGCTATGACTGTTATTATTATAATTATTCTATTATTACTATCCCTATTACTCTTGTCTCTATCCTTATAACTATTATTATTATCCTCATTACTATTATTATTATCGCTATGACTGTTATTATTATCCTTATTCTATTATTACTATCCCTATTACTCTTGTCTTTATCCTTATAACTATTATTATTTCCCTTATTACTATTATTATTATCATTATAACTGTTATTATTATCCTTATTTCTAGTATTATTATCTCTATAACTATTATTGTTATCCTCATTACTATTATTATTATCGCTATGACTGTTATTATTATCCTTATTCTATTATTACTATCCCTATTACTCTTGTCTCTATCCTTATAACTATTATTATTATGCTTATTACTATTATTGTTAGCACTTTAACTATTATTATTATCCTTATTTCTATTATTATTATCGCTATAACTGTTATTATTATCCTTATTCTATTATTACTATCCCTATTACTCTTCTCTTTATCCTTATAACTATTATTATTATCCTTATTACTATTATTATTATCGCTATAACTATTATTATTATCCTTACTACTATTATTATTATCGCTATGACTGTTATTATTATCCTTATTCTATTATTACTATCCCTATTACTCTTCTCTTTATCCTTATAACTATTATTATTATCCTTATAACTATTATTATTCTCGCTATGACTGTTATTATTATACTTATTCTATTATTACTATCCCTATTACTCTTGTCTTTATCCTTATAAGTATTATTATTATCCTTATTTCTATTATTATTATCGCTATGACTGTTATTATTATAATTATTCTATTATTACTATCCCTATTACTCTTGTCTCTATCCTTATAACTATTATTATTATCCTCATTACTATTATTATTATCGCTATGACTGTTATTATTATCCTTATTCTATTATTACTATCCCTATTACTCTTGTCTTTATCCTTATAACTATTATTATTTCCCTTATTACTATTATTATTATCATTATAACTCTTATTATTATCCTTATTTCTAGTATTATTTTCTCTATAACTATTATTGTTATCCTCATTACTATTATTATTATCGCTATGACTGTTATTATTATCCTTATTCTATTATTACTATCCCTATTACTCTTGTCTCTATCCTTATAACTATTATTATTATGCTTATTACTATTATTGTTAGCACTATAACTATTATTATTATCCTTATTTCTATTATTATTATCGCTATGACTGTTATTATTATCCTTATTCTATTATTACTATCCCTATTACTCTTCTCTTTATCCTTATAACTATTATTATTATCCTTATTACTATTATTATTATCGCTATAACTATTATTATTATCCTTACTACTATTATTATTATCGCTATGACTGTTATTATTATCCTTATTCTATTATTACTATCCCTATTACTCTTCTCTTTATCCTTATAACTATTATTATTCTCGCTATGACTGTTATTATTAAACTTATTCTATTATTACTATCCCTATTACTCTTGTCTTTATCCTTATAACTATTATTATTTCCCTTATTACTATTATTATTATCATTATAACTGTTATTATTATCCTTATTACACGTATTATTATCTCTATAACTATTATTGTTATCCTCATTACTATTATTATTATCGCTATGACTGTTATTATTATCCTTATTATATTATTACTATCTCTATTACTCTTGTCCTTATAACTATTATTATTATGCTTATTACTATTATTGTTAGCACTATAACTATTATTATTATCCTTATTTCTATTATTATTATCGCAATGACTGTTATTATTATACTTATTCTATTATTACTATCCCTATTACTCTTGTCTCTATCCTTATAACTATTATTATTATCCTCATTACTATTATTATTATCGCTATGACTGTTATTATTATCCTTATTCTATTATTACTATCCCTATTACTCTTGTCTTTATCCTTATAACTATTATTATTATCCTTATTACTATTATTATTATCGCAATAACTATTATTATTATCCTTATTACTATTATTATTATCGCTATAACTATTATTATTATCCTTACTACTATTATTATTATCGCTATGACTGTTATTATTATCCTTATTCTATTATTACTATCCCTATTACTCTTCTCTTTATCCTTATAACCATTATTATTATCCTTATAACTATTATTATTCTCGCTATGACTGTTATTATTATACTTATTCTATTATTACTATCCCTATTACTCTTGTCTTTATCCTTATAACTATTATTATTTCCCTTATTACTTATATTATTATCATTATAACTGTTATTATTATCCTTATTACTAGTATTATTATCTCTATAACTATTATTGTTATCCTCATTACTATTATTATTATCGCTATGACTGTTATTATTATCCTTATTCTATTATTACTATCCCTATTACTCTTGTCTCTATCCTTATAAATTTATTATTATGCTTATTACTATTATTATTACCACTATAATTATTATTATTATCCTTATTTCTATTATTATTATCGCAATGACTGTTATTATTATACTTATTCTATTATTACTATCCCTATTACTCTTGTCTTTATCCTTATAACTATTATTATTTCCCTTATTACTATTATTATTATCATTATAACTGTTATTATTATCCTTATTACTAGTATTATTATCTCTATAACTATTATTGTTATCCTCATTACTATTATTATTATCGCTATGACTGTTATTATTATCCTTATTCTATTATTACTATCTCTATTACTCTTGTCCTTATAACTATTATTATTATGCTTATTACTATTATTGTTAGCACTATAACTATTATTATTATCCTTATTTCTATTATTATTATCGCAATGACTGTTATTATTATACTTATTCTATTATTACTATCCCTATTACTCTTGTCTCTATCCTTATAACTATTATTATTATCCTCATTACTATTATTATTATCGCTATGACTGTTATTATTATCCTTATTCTATTATTACTATCCCTATTACTCTTGTCTTTATCCTTATAACTATTATTATTATCCTTATTACTATTATTATTATCGCAATAACTATTATTATTATCCTTATTTCTATTATTATTATCGCTATGACTGTTATTATTATCCTTATTCTATTATTACTATCCCTATTACTCTTCTCTTTATCCCTATAACTATTATTATTATCCTTATTACTATTATTATTATCGCTATAACTATTATTATTATCCTTACTACTATTATTATTATCGCTATGACTGTTATTATTATCCTTATTCTATTATTACTATCCCTATTACTCTTCTCTTTATCCTTATAACTATTATTATTATGCTTATTGCTATTATTGTTAGCACTATAACTATTATTATTATCCTTATTTCTATTATTATTATCGCTATGACTGTTATTATTATCCTTATTCTATTATTACTATCCCTATTACTCTTCTCTTTATCCTTATAACTATTATTATTATCCTTATTACTATTATTATTATCGCTATAACTATTATTATTATCCTTACTACTATTATTATTATCGCTATGACTGTTATTATTATCCTTATTCTATTATTACTATCCCTATTACTCTTCTCTTTATCCTTATAACTATTATTATTATCCTTATAACTATTATTATTCTCGCTATGACTGTTATTATTATACTTATTCTATTATTACTATCCCTATTACTCTTGTCTTTATCCTTATAACTATTATTATTTCCCTTATTACTATTATTATTATCATTATAACTGTTATTATTATCCTTATTACTAGTATTATTATCTCTATAACTATTATTGTTATCCTCATTACTATTATTATTATCGCTATGACTGTTATTATTATCCTTATTCTATTATTACTATCCCTATTACTCTTGTCTTTATCCTTATAACTATTATTATTATCCTTATTACTATTATTATTATCGCAATAACTATTATTATTATCCTTATTTCTATTATTATTATCGCAATGACTGTTATTATTATACTTATTCTATTATTACTATCCCTATTACTCTTGTCTCTATCCTTATAACTATTATTATTATCCTCATTACTATTATTATTATCGCTATGACTGTTATTATTATCCTTATTCTATTATTACTATCCCTATTACTCTTGTCTTTATCCTTATAACTATTATTATTATCCTTATTACTATTATTATTATCGCAATAACTATTATTATTATCCTTATTTCTATTATTATTATCGCTATGACTGTTATTATTATCCTTATTCTATTATTACTATCCCTATTACTCTTCTCTTTATCCCTATAACTATTATTATTATCCTTATTACTATTATTATTATCGCTATAACTATTATTATTATCCTTACTACTATTATTATTATCGCTATGACTGTTATTATTATCCTTATTCTATTATTACTATCCCTATTACTCTTCTCTTTATCCTTATAACTATTATTATTATGCTTATTGCTATTATTGTTAGCACTATAACTATTATTATTATCCTTATTTCTATTATTATTATCGCTATGACTGTTATTATTATCCTTATTCTATTATTACTATCCCTATTACTCTTCTCTTTATCCTTATAACTATTATTATTATCCTTATTACTATTATTATTATCGCTATAACTATTATTATTATCCTTACTACTATTATTATTATCGCTATGACTGTTATTATTATCCTTATTCTATTATTACTATCCCTATTACTCTTCTCTTTATCCTTATAACTATTATTATTATCCTTATAACTATTATTATTCTCGCTATGACTGTTATTATTATACTTATTCTATTATTACTATCCCTATTACTCTTGTCTTTATCCTTATAACTATTATTATTTCCCTTATTACTATTATTATTATCATTATAACTGTTATTATTATCCTTATTACTAGTATTATTATCTCTATAACTATTATTGTTATCCTCATTACTATTATTATTATCGCTATGACTGTTATTATTATCCTTATTCTATTATTACTATCCCTATTACTCTTGTCTTTATCCTTATAACTATTATTATTATCCTTATTACTATTATTATTATCGCAATAACTATTATTATTATCCTTATTACTATTATTATTATCGCAATGACTGTTATTATTATCCTTATTCTATTATTACTATCCCTATTACTCTTCTCTTTATCCCTATAACTATTATTATTATCCTTATTACTATTATTATTATCGCTATAACTATTATTATTATCCTTACTACTATTATTATTATCGCTATGACTGTTATTATTATCCTTATTCTATTATTACTATCCCTATTACTCTTCTCTTTATCCTTATAACTATTATTATTATCCTTATAACTATTATTATTCTCGCTATGACTGTTATTATTATACTTATTCTATTATTACTATCCCTATTACTCTTGTCTTTATCCTTATAACTATTATTATTTCCCTTATTACTATTATTATTATCATTATAACTGTTATTATTATCCTTATTACTAGTATTATTATCTCTATAACTATTATTGTTATCCTCATTACTATTATTATTATCGCTATGACTGTTATTATTATCCTTATTCTATTATTACTATCCCTATTACTCTTGTCTCTATCCTTATAAATTTATTATTATGCTTATTACTATTATTATTACCACTATAATTATTATTATTATCCTTATTTCTATTATTATTATCGCAATGACTGTTATTATTATACTTATTCTATTAGTACTATCCCTATTACTCTTGTCTCTATCCTTATAACTATTATTATTCTTATTACTATTATTGTTAGCACTATAACTATTATTATTATCCTTATTTCTATTATTATTATCGCAATGACTGTTATTATTATACTTCTTCCATTATTACTATCCCTATTATCCTTGTCTTTATCCTGATATTTATTATTATTTCCCTTATTACTATTATTATTATCGCTATAACTGTTATTATTATCCTTATTACTAGTATTATTAGCGCTATAACTATTACGGTTATCCTTATTACTATTATTATTTGCACTATAACTATTATTATTATCGTTACTACTATTATTATTATCGCTATGACTGTTATTATTATACTTATTCTATTCTTACTATCCCTATTACTCTTCTCTTTATCCTTATAACTATTATTATTATCCTTATTACTATTATTATTATCGCTATAACTATTATTATTATCCTTACTACTATTATTATTATCGCTATGACTGTTATTATTATCCTTATTCTATTATTACTATCCCTATTACTCTTGTCTTTATCCTTATAACTATTATTATTATCCTTATAACTATTATTATTCTCGCTATGACTGTTATTATTATACTTATTCTATTAGTACTATCCCTATTACTCTTGTCTCTATCCTTATAACTATTATTATTATGCTTATTACTATTATTGTTAGCACTATAACTATTATTATTATCCTTATTTCTATTATTATTATCGCTATGACTGTTATTATTATACTTATTCTATTATTACTATCCCTATTACTCTTCTCTTTATCCTTATAACTATTATTATTATCCTTATAACTATTATTATTCTCGCTATGACTGTTATTATTATACTTATTCTATTATTACTATCCCTATTACTCTTGTCTTTATCCTTATAACTATTATTATTTCCCTTATTACTATTATTATTATCATTATAACTGTTATTATTATCCTTATTACTAGTATTATTATCTCTATAACTATTATTGTTATCCTCATTACTATTATTATTATCGCTATGACTGTTATTATTATCCTTATTCTATTATTACTATCCCTATTACTCTTGTCTCTATCCTTATAACTATTATTATTATCCTCATTACTATTATTATTATCGCTCTGACTGTTATTATTATCCTTATTCTATTATTATTATCGCAATGACTGTTATTATTATCCGTATTCTATTATTACTATCCCTATTACTCTTCTCTTTATCCTTAGAACTATTATTATTATCCTTATTACTATTATTATTATCGCTATAACTATTATTATTATCCTCATTACTATTATTATTATCGCTATGACTGTTATTATTATCCTTATTCTATTATTACTATCCCTATTACTCTTGTCTTTATCCTTATAACTATTATTATTATCCTTATTACTATTATTATTATCGCTATAACTATCATTATTATCCTTATTACTATTATTATTATCGCAATGACCGTTATTATTATCCTTATTCTATTATTACTATCCCTATTACTCTTCTCTTTATCATTATAACTATTATTATTATCCTTATTACTATTATTATTATCGCTATAACGATTATTATTATCCTTACTACTATTATTATTATCGCTATGACTGTTATTATTATCGCTATGACTGTTATTGTTATCCTCATTACTATTATTATTATCGCTATGACTGTTATTATTATCCTTATTCTATTATTACTATCCCTATTACTCTTGTCTCTTTCCTTATAACTATTATTATTATGCTTATTACTATTATTGTTAGCACTATAACTATTATTATTATCCTTATTTCTATTATTATTATCGCTATGGCTGTTATTATTATCCTTATTCTATTATTACTATCCCTATTACTCTTGTCTTTATCCTGATATTTATTATTATTTCCCTTATTACTATTATTATTATCGCTATAACTATTATTGTTATCCTTATTACTATTATTACTAGCACTATAACTATTATTATTATCCGTATTACTATTATTATTATCGCTATGACTGTTATTATTATGCTTATTCTACTATTACTATCCCTATTACTCTTGTCTCTTTTCTTATAACTATTATTATTATGCTTATTACTATTATTATTATCGCTATAACTATTATTATTATCCTTACTACTATTATTATTATCGCTATGACTGTTATTATTATCCTTATTCTTTTATTACTATCCCTATAACTCTTGTCTTTATCCTTATAACTATTATTATTTCCCTTATTACTATTATTATTATCATTATAACTGTTATTATTATCCTTATTACTAGTATTATTATCTCTATAACTATTATTGTTATCCTCATTACTATTATTATTATCGCTATGACTGTTCTTATTATCCTTATTCTATTATTACTATCCCTAATACTCTTCTCTTCATCCTTATAACTATTATTATTATCCTTATAACTATTATTATTATCCTTATTACTAGTATTATTATCTCTATAACTATTATTGTTATCCTCATTACTATTATTATTATCGCTATGACTGTTATTATTATCCTTATTCTATTATTACTATCCCTATTACTCTTGTCTTTATCCTTATAACTATTATTGTTATGCTTATTACTATTATTATTAGCACTAAAACTATTATTATTATCCTTATTACCTTATTATTATCGCTATTACTGTTATTATTATCCTTATTCTATTATTACTATCCCTATTACTCTTGTCTCTATCCTTATAACTATTATTATTATTATGCTTATTACTGTTATTATTCGCACTATAACTATTATTATTATCCTTATTACTATTATTATTATCGCTATAACTATTATTATTATCCTTATTACTATTATTACTAGTACTATAACTATTATTATTATCCTTATTACTATTATTATTATCGCTATGACTGTTATTATTATGCTTATTCTACTATTACTATCCCTATTACTCTTGTCTCTATTCTTATAACTATTATTATTATGCTTATTACTATTATTATTATCGATATAACTATTATTATTATCCTTACTACTATTATTATTATCGCAATGACTGTAATTATTATACTTATTCTATTATTACTATCCCTATTACTCCTGTCTCTATCCTTATAACTATTATTATTATTATGCTTATTACTATTATTATTCGCACTATAACTATTATTATTATCCTTATTACTATTATTATTATCGCTATAACTATTATTATTATCCTTATTACTATTATTACGAGTACTATAACTATTATTATTATCCTTATTACTATTATTATTATCGCTATGACTGTTATTATTATGCTTATTCTACTATTACTATCCCTATTACTCTTGTCTCTATTCTTATAACTATTATTATTATCCATATTACTATTATTATTATCGCTATAACTATTATTATTATCCTTAAAACTATTATTATTATCGCAATGACTGTTATTATTATACTTCTCCTATTATTACTATTCCTATTACTCTTGTCTTTATCCTGATATTTATTATTATTTCCCTCATTACTATTATTATTATCGCTATAACTGTTATTATTATCATTATTACTAGTATTATTAGCACTATAACTATTATGTTTATCCTTATTACTATTATTATTCGCACTATAACTATTATTATTATCCTTATTACTATTATTATTATCGCAATGACTGTTATTATTATACTTCTCCTATTATTACTATTCCTATTACTCTTGTCTTTATCCTGATATTTATTATTATTTCCCTCATTACTATTATTATTATCGCTATAACTGTTATTATTATCCTTATTACTATTATTATTATCGCTATGACTGTTATTATTATACTTATTCTATTATTACTATCCCTATTACTCTTGTCTTTATCCTTATAACTATTATTATTATCCTTACTACTATTATTATTATCGCTATGACTGTTATTATTATCCTTATTCTATTATTACTATCCCTATTACTCCTGTCTCTATCCTTATAACTATTATTATTATTATGCTTATTACTATTATTATTATCATTATAACTGTTATTATTGTCCTTATTACTAGTATTATTATCTCTACAACTATTATTGTTATCCTCATTACTATTATTATTATCGCTATGACTGTTATTATTATCCTTATTCTATTATTACTATCCCTAATACTCTTCTCTTTATCCTTATAACTATTATTATTATCCTTATAACTATTATTATTATCCTTATTACTAGTATTATTATCTCTATAACTATTATTGTTATCCTCATTACTATTATTATTATCGCTATGACTGTTATTATGATCCTTATTCTATTATTACTATCCCTATTACTCTTGTCTTTATCCTTATAACTATTATTGTTATGCTTATTACTATTATTATTAGCACTAAAACTATTATTATTATCCTTATTACCTTATTATTATCGCTATTACTGTTATTATTATCCTTATTCTATTATTACTATCCCTATTACTCTTGTCTCTATCCTTATAACTATTATTATTATTATGCTTATTACTGTTATTATTCGCACTATAACTATTATTATTATGCTCATTACTATTATTATTATCGCTATAACTATTATTATTATCCTTACTACTATTATTATTATCGCTATGACTGTTATTATTATCCTTATTCTTTTATTACTATCCCTATTACTCTTGTCTTTATCCTTATAACTATTATTATTTCCCTTATTACTATTATTATTATCATTATAACTGTTATTATTATCCTTCTTACTAGTATTATTATCTCTATAACTATTATTGTTATCCTCATTACTATTATTATTATCGCTATGACTGTTATTATTATCCTTACTACTATTATTATTATCGCTATGACTGTTATTATTATCCTTATTCTATTATTACTATCCCTATTACTCTTGTCCCTTTCCTTATAACTGTTATTATTATCCTTATTACTAGTATTATTAGCACTATAACTATTATGTTTATCCTTATTACTATTATTATTACCACTATAACTATTATTATTATCCTTATTTCTATTATTATTATCAGAATGACTGTTATTATTATACTTCTTCCATTATTACTATCCCTATTACTCTTGTCTCTATCCTTATAACTATTATTATTATCCTCATTACTATTATTATTATCGCTATGACTGTTATTATTATCCTTACCACTATTATTATTATCGCTATGACTGTTATTATTATCCTTATTCTATTATTACTATCCCTATTACTCTTCTCTTTATCCTTATAACTATTATTATTATCCTTATTACAATTATTATTATCGCTATAACTATTATTATTATCCTTATTACTATTATTATTCGCACTATAACTATTATTATTACCCTTATTACTATTATTATTATTGCTATAACTGTTACTATTATCCTTATTACTATTATTATTAACACTATAGCTATTATTATTATTATCGCTATGACTGTTATTATTATCCTTATTCTATTATTACTATCCCTATTACTCTTGTCTCTATCCTTATAACTATTATTATTATGCTTATTACTATTATTATTCGCACTATAACTATTATTATTATCCTTATTACTATTATTATTATCGCTATAACTATTATTGTTATCCTTATTACTATTATTACTAGCACTATAACTATTATTATTATCCGTATTACTATTATTATTATCGCTATGACTGTTATTATTATGCTTATTCTACTATTACTATCCCTATTACTCTTGTCTCTATTCTTATAACTATTATTATTATGCTTATTACTATTATTATTATCGCTATAACTATTATTATTATCCTTACTACTATTATTATTATCGCTATGACTGTTATTATTATCCTTATTCTTTTATTACTATCCCTATTACTCTTGTCTTTATCCTTATAACTATTATTATTTCCCTTATTACTATTATTATTATCATTATAACTGTTATTATTATACTTCATACTGGTATTATTATCTCTATAACTATTATTGTTATCCTCATTACTATTATTATTATCGCTATGACTGTTATTATTATCCTTATTCTATTATTACTATCCCTAATACTCTTGTCTTTATCCTTATAACTATTATTATTTCCCTTATTACTATTATTATTATCATTATAACTGTTATTATTATACTTCATACTGGTATTATTATCTCTATAACTATTATTGTTATCCTCATTACTATTATTATTATCGCTATGACTGTTATTATTATCCTTATTCTATTATTACTATCCCTAATACTCTTCTCTTTATCCTTATAACTATTATTATTATCCTTATAACTATTATTATTATCCTTATTACTAGTATTATTATCTCTATAACTATTATTGTTATCCTCATTACTATTATTATTATCGCTATGACTGTTATTATTATCCTTATTCTATTATTACTATCCCTATTACTCTTGTCTTTATCCTTATAACTACTATTATTATTATGCTTACTACTGTTATTATTCGCACTATAACTATTATTATTATCCTTATTACTATTATTATTATCGCTATAACTATTATTATTATCCTTATTACTATTATTACTAGTACTATAACTATTATTATTATCCTTATTACTATTATTATTATCGCTATGACTGTTATTATTATGCTTATTCTACTATTACTATCCCTATTACTCTTGTCTCTATTCTTATAACTATTATTATTATGCTTATTACTATTATTATTATCGCTATAACTATTATTATTCGCACTATAACTATTATTATTATCCTTATTACTATTATTATTATCGCTATAACTATTATTATTATCCTTATTACTATTATTACTAGCACTATAACTATTATTATTATCCGTATTACTATTATTATTATCGCTATGACTGTTATTATTATGCTTATTCTACTATTACTATCCCTATTACTCTTGTCTCTATTCTTATGACTATTATTATTATGCTTATTACTATTATTATTATCGCTATAACTATTATTATTATCCTTACTACTATAATTATTATCGCTATGACTGTTATTATTATCCTTATTCTTTTATTACTATCCCTATTACTCTTGTCATTATCCTTATAACTATTATTATTTCCCTTATTACTATTATTATTATCATTATAACTGTTATTATTATCCTTCTTACTAGTATTATTATCTCTATAACTATTATTGTTATCCTCATTACTATTATTATTATCGCTATGACTGTTATTATTATCCTTATTCTATTATTACTATCCCTAATACTCTTCTCTTTATCCTTATAACTATTATTATTATCCTTATAACTATTATTATTATCCTTATTACTAGTATTATTATCTCTATAACTATTATTGTTATCCTCATTACTATTATTATTATCGCTATGACTGTTATTATTATCCTTATTCTATTATTACTATCCCTATTACTCTTGTCTTTATCCTTATAACTATTATTGTTATGCTTATTACTATTATTATTAGCACTAAAACTATTATTATTATCCTTATTACTATTATTATTATCGCTATTACTGTTATTATTATACTTATTCTATTATTACTATCCCTATTACTCTTGTCTCTATCCTTATAAATTTATTATTATGCTTATTACTATTATTATTACCACTATAACTATTATTATTATCCTTATTTCTATTATTATTATCGCAATGACTGTTATTATTATACTTCTTCCATTATTACTATCCCTATTACTCTTGTCTTTATCCTGATATTTATTATTATTTCCCTTATTACTATTATTATTATCGCTATAACTGTTATTATTATCCTTATTACTAGTATTACTAGCACTATAACTATTATTATTATCCTTATTACTATTATTATTATCGCTATGACTGTTATTATTATGCTTATTCTACTATTACTATCCCTATTACTCTTGTCTCTATTCTTATAACTATTATTATTATGCTTATTACTATTATTATTATCGATATAACTATTATTATTATCCTTACTACTATTATTATTATCGCAATGACTGTTATTATTATACTTATTCTATTATTACTATCCCTATTACTCCTGTCTCTATCCTTATAACTATTATTATTATTATGCTTATTACTATTATTATTCGCACTATAACTATTATTATTATCCTTATTACTATTATTATTATCGCTATAACTATTATTATTATCCTTATTACTATTATTACTAGTACTATAACTATTATTATTATCCTTATTACTATTATTATTATCGCTATGACTGTTATTATTATGCTTATTCTACTATTTCTATCCCTATTACTCTTGTCTCTATTCTTATAATTATTATTATTATCCATATTACTATTATTATTATCGCTATAACTATTATTACTATCCTTACCACTATTATTATTATCGCAATGACTGTTATTATTATACTTCTCCTATTATTACTATTCCTATTACTCTTGTCTTTATCCTGATATTTATTATTATTTCCCTCATTACTATTATTATTATCGCTATAACTGTTATTATTATCATTATTACTAGTATTATTAGCACTATAACTATTATGTTTATCCTTATTACTATTATTATTCGCACTATAACTATTATTATTATCCTTATTACTATTATTATTATCGCAATGACTGTTATTATTATACTTCTCCTATTATTACTATTCCTATTACTCTTGTCTTTATCCTGATATTTATTATTATTTCCCTCATTACTATTATTATTATCGCTATAACTGTTATTATTATCCTTATTACTATTATTATTATCGCTATGACTGTTATTATTATACTTATTCTATTATTACTATCCCTATTACTCTTGTCTTTATCCTTATAACTATTATTATTATCCTTACTACTATTATTATTATCGCTATGACTGTTATTATTATCCTTATTGTATTATTACTATCCCTATTACTCTTCTCTTTATCCTTATAACTATAATAATTATCCATATAACTATTATTATTATCCTTATTACTATTATTATTATCGCTATGACTGTTATTATTATGCTTATTCTACTATTACTATCCCTATTACTCTTGTCTCTATTCTTATAACTATTATTATTTCCCTTATTACTATTATTATTATCATTATAACTATTATTATTATCCTTACTACTATTATTATTATCGCAATGACTGTTATTATTATACTTCTCCTATTATTACTATTCCTATTACTCTTGTCTTTATCCTGATATTTATTATTATTTCCCTTATTACTATTATTATTATCGCTATGACTGTTGTTATTATGCTTATTCTACTATTACAATCCCTATTACTCTTGTCTCTATTCTTATAACTATTATTATTATGCTTATTACTATTATTATTATCGCTATAACTATTATTATTTCCCTTATTACTATTATTATTATCGCTATAACTGTTATTATTATCCTTATTACTAGTATTATTAGCACTGTAACTATTATGATTATCCTTATTACTATTATTGTTATCGCTATGACTGTTATTATTATACTTATTCTATTATTACTATCCCTATTACTCTTGTCTTTATCCTAATAACTATTATTGTTATGCTTATTACTATTATTATTAGCACTAAAACTATTATTATTATCCTTATTACTATTATTATTATCGCTTTGACTGTTATTATTATCCTTATTCTATTATTACTATCCCTATTACTCTTCTCTTTATCCTTATAACTATTATTATTATCCTTATTCTATTATTACTATCCCTATTACTCTTCTCTTTATCCTTATAACTATTATTATTATCCTTATTACTATTATTATTATCGCTATAACTATTATTATTATCCTTACTACTATTATTATTATCGCTATGACTGTTATTATTATCCTTATAACTATTATTATTATCCTTATTACTATTATTATTATCGCTATGACTGTTATTATTATACTTATTCTATTATTACTATCCCTATTACTCTTGTCTTTATCCTTATAACTATTATTATTATCCTTATTACTATTATTATTATCGCTATAACTATTATTATTATCCTTACTACTATTATTATTATCGCTATGACTGTTATTATTATCCTTATTCTATTATTACTATCCCTATTACTCTTCTCTTTATCCTTATAACTATTATTATTATCGCTATGACTGTTATTATTATACTTATTCTATTATTACTATCCCTATTACTCTTGTCTTTATCCTTATAACTATTATTATTTCCCTTATTACTATTATTATTATCATTATAACTGTTATTATTATCCTTATTACTAGTATTATTATCTCTATAACTATTATTGTTATCCTCATTACTATTATTATTATCGCTATGACTGTTATTATTATCCTCATTCTATTATTACTATCCCTATTACTCTTGTCTCTATCCTTATAACTATTATTATTATGCTTATTACTATTATTATTAGCACTATAACTATTATTATTATCCTTATTACTATTATTATTATCGCTATGACTGTTATTATTATCCTTATTCTATTATTACTATCTCTATTGCTCTTGTCTTTATCCTTATAACTATTATTATTATCCTTGTCAGTATTATTATTATCGCTATAACTATTATTATTATCCTCATTACTATTATTATTATCGCTATGACTGATATTATTATCGTTATTCTATTATTACTATCCCTATTACTCCTGTCTTTATCCTTATAACTATTATTATTATCCTTATTACTATTATTATTAATGCTATAACTATTATTATTATCCTCATAACTATTATTATTATCCTTATTACTATTATTATTATCGCTATAACTATTATTATTATCCTTACTACTCTTATTATTATCGCTATGACTGTTATTATTATCCTTATTACTATTATTATTATCGCTATAACTATTATTATTATCCTTATTACTATTATTACTAGGACTATAACTATTATTATTATCGCTATGACTGTTGTTATTATGCTTATTCTACTATTACTATCCCTATTACTCTTGTCTCTATTCTTATAACTATTATTATTATCCTTATAACTATTATTATTATCCTTATTACTATTATTATTATCGCTATGACTGTTATTATTATACTTATTCTATTATTACTATCCCTATTACTCTTGTCTTTATCCTTATAACTATTATTATTTCCCTTATTACTATTATTATTATCATTATAACTGTTATTATTATCCTTATTACTAGTATTATTATCTCTATAACTATTATTGTTATCCTCATTACTATTATTATTATCGCTATGACTGTTATTATTATCCTCATTCTATTATTACTATCCCTATTACTCTTGTCTCTATCCTTATAACTATTATTATTATGCTTATTACTATTATTATTAGCACTATAACTATTATTATTATCCTTATTACTATTATTATTATCGCTATGACTGTTATTATTATCCTTATTCTATTATTACTATCTCTATTGCTCTTGTCTTTATCCTTATAACTATTATTATTATCCTTGTCAGTACTATTATTATCGCTATAACTATTATTATTATCCTCATTACTATTATTATTATCGCTATGACTGATATTATTATCCTTATTCTATTATTACTATCCCTATTACTCCTGTCTTTATCCTTATAACTATTATTATTATCCTTATTACTATTATTATTAATGCTATAACTATTATTATTATCGCTATGACTGTTATTATTATGCTTATTGTATTATTACTATCCCTATTACTTTTGTCTTTATCCTTATAACTATTATTACTTCCCTTATTACTATTATTATTATCGCTATAACTATTATTATTATCCTTATTACTAGTATTATTAGCACTATAACTATTATGTTTATCCTTATTACTATTATTATTCGCACTATAACTATTATTATTATCCTTATTACTATTATTATTATCGCTATAACTATTATTATTATCCTCATTACTATTATTATTATCGCTTTGACTGTTATTATTATCCTTATTCTATTATTACTATCCCTATTACTCTTGTCTTTATCCTTATAACTATTATTATTATCCTTATTCTATTATTACTATCCCTATTACTCTTCTCTTTATCCTTATAACTATTATTATTATCCTTATTACTATTATTATCATCGCTATAACTATTATTATTATACTTACTACTATTATTATTATCGCTATGAATGTTATTATTATCCTTATAACTATTATTATTATCCTTATTACTATTATTATTATCGCTATGACTGTTATTATTATACTTATTCTATTATTACTATCCCTATTACTCTTGTCTTTATCCTTATAACTATCATTATTTCCCTTATTACTATTATTATTATCATTATAACTGTTATTATTATCCTTATTACTAGTATTATTATCTCTATAACTAATATTGTTATCCTCATTACTATTATTATTATCGCTATGACTGTTATTATTATCCTTATTCTATTATTACTATCCCTATTACTCTTGTCTTTATCCTTATAACTATTATTGTTATGCTTATTACTATTATAATTAGCACTAAAACTATTATAATTATCCTTATTACAATTATTATTATCGCTATGACTGTTATTATTATACTTATTCTATTATTACTATCCCTATTACTCTTGTCTCTATCCTTATAACTATTATTATTATCCTCATTACTATTATTATTATCGCTATGACTGTTATTATTATCCTTATTCTATTATTACTATCCCTATTACTCTTGTCTTTATCCTTATAACTATTATTATTATCCTTATTACTATTATTATTATCGCTATGACTGTTATTATTATACTTATTCTATTATTACTATCCCTATTACTCTTGTCTCTATTCTTATAACTATTATTATTATGCTTATTACTATTATTATTATCGCTATAACTATTATTATTATCCTTACTACTATTATTATTATCGCTATGACTGTTATTATTATCCTTATTCTATTATTACTATCCCTATTACTCTTGTCTTTATCCTTATAACTATTATTATTTCCCTTATTACTATTATTATTATCATTATAACTGTTATTATTATCCTTATTACTAGTATTATTATCTCTATAACTATTATTGTTATCCTCATTACTATTATTATTATCGCTATGACTGTTATTATTATCCTCATTCTATTATTACTATCCCTATTACTCTTGTCTCTATCCTTATAACTATTATTATTATGCTTATTACTATTATTATTAGCACTATAACTATTATTATTATCCTTACTACTCTTATTATTATCGCTATGACTGTTATTATTATCCTTATTACTATTATTATTATCGCTATAACTATTATTATTATCCTTATTACTATTATTACTAGGACTATAACTATTATTATTATCGCTATGACTGTTGTTATTATGCTTATTCTACTATTACAATCCCTATTACTCTTGTCTCTATTCTTATAACTATTATTATTATGCTTATTACTATTATTATTATCGCTATAACTATTATTATTTCCCTTATTACTATTATTATTATCGCTATAACTGTTATTATTATCCTTATTACTAGTATTATTAGCACTATAACTATTATGATTATCCTTATTACTATTATTATTCGCACTATAACTATTATTATTATCCTTATTACTATTATTGTTATCGCTATGACTGTTATTATTATACTTATTCTATTATTACTATCCCTATTACTCTTGTCTTTATCCTTATAACTATTATTGTTATGCTTATTACTATTATTATTAGCACTAAAACTATTATAATTATCCTTATTACTATTATTATTATCGCTATGACTGTTATTATTATACTTATTCTATTATTACTATCCCTATTACTGTTGTCTCTATCCTTATAACTATTATTATTATCCTCATTACTATTATTATTATCGCTTTGACTGTTATTATTATCCTTATTCTATTATTACTATCCCTATTACTCTTGTCTTTATCCTTATAACTATTATTATTATCCTTATTCTATTATTACTATCCCTATTACTCTTCTCTTTATCCTTATAACTATTATTATTATCCTTATTACTATTATTATCATCGCTATAACTATTATTATTATACTTACTACTATTATTATTATCGCTATGAATGTTATTATTATCCTTATAACTATTATTATTATCCTTATTACTATTATTATTATCGCTATGACTGTTATTATTATACTTATTCTATTATTACTATCCCTATTACTCTTGTCTTTATCCTTATAACTATCATTATTTCCCTTATTACTATTATTATTATCATTATAACTGTTATTATTATCCTTATTACTAGTATTATTATCTCTATAACTAATATTGTTATCCTCATTACTATTATTATTATCGCTATGACTGTTATTATTATCCTTATTCTATTATTACTATCCCTATTACTCTTGTCTTTATCCTTATAACTATTATTGTTATGCTTATTACTATTATTATTAGCACTAAAACTATTATAATTATCCTTATTACTATTATTATTATCGCTATGACTGTTATTATTATACTTATTCTATTATTACTATCCCTATTACTCTTGTCTCTATCCTTATAACTATTATTATTATCCTCATTACTATTATTATTATCGCTATGACTGTTATTATTATCCTTATTCTATTATTACTATCCCTATTACTCTTGTCTCTATTCTTATAACTATTATTATTATGCTTATTACTATTATTATTATCGCTATAACTATTATTATTATCCTTACTACTATTATTATTATCGCTATGACTGTTATTATTATCCTTATTCTATTATTACTATCCCTATTACTCTTGTCTTTATCCTTATAACTATTATTATTTCCCTTATTACTATTATTATTATCATTATAACTGTTATTATTATCCTTATTACTAGTATTATTATCTCTATAACTATTATTGTTATCCTCATTACTATTATTATTATCGCTATGACTGTTATTATTATCCTCATTCTATTATTACTATCCCTATTACTCTTGTCTCTATCCTTATAACTATTATTATTATGCTTATTACTATTATTATTAGCACTATAACTATTATTATTATCCTTATTACTATTATTATTATCGCTATGACTGTTATTATTATCCTTATTCTATTATTACTATCTCTATTGCTCTTGTCTTTATCCTTATAACTATTATTATTATCCTTGTCAGTACTATTATTATCGCTATAACTATTATTATTATCCTCATTACTATTATTATTAATGCTATAACTATTATTATTATCGCTATGACTGTTATTATTATGCTTATTGTATTATTACTATCCCTATTACTTTTGTCTTTATCCTTATAACTATTATTACTTCCCTTATTACTATTATTATTATCGCTATAACTATTATTATTATCCTTATTACTAGTATTATTAGCACTATAACTATTATGTTTATCCTTATTACTATTATTATTCGCACTATAACTATTATTATTATCCTTATTACTATTATTATTATCGCTATAACTATTATTATTATCCTTATTACTATTATTATTATCGCTATGACTGTTATTATTATCCTTATTCTATTATTACTATCTCTATTGCTCTTGTCTTTATCCTTATAACTATTATTATTATCCTTGTCAGTATTATTATTATCGCTATAACTATTATTATTATCCTCATTACTATTATTATTATCGCTATGACTGATATTATTATCCTTATTCTATTATTACTATCCCTATTACTCCTGTCTTTATCCTTATAACTATTATTATTATCCTTATTACTATTATTATTAATGCTATAACTATTATTATTATCGCTATGACTGTTATTATTATGCTTATTGTATTATTACTATCCCTATTACTTTTGTCTTTATCCTTATAACTATTATTACTTCCCTTATTACTATTATTATTATCGCTATAACTATTATTATTATCCTTATTACTAGTATTATTAGCACTATAACTATTATGTTTATCGCTATAACTATTATTATTATCCTTACTACTATTATTATTATCGCTATGACTGTTATTATTATACTTATTCTATTATTACTATCCCTATTACTCTTGTCTTTATCCTTATAACTATCATTATTTCCCTTATTACTATTATTATTATCATTATAACTGTTATTATTATCCTTATTACTAGTATTATTATCTCTATAACTATTATTGTTATCCTCATTACTATTATTATTATCGCTATGACTGTTATTATTATCCTTATTCTATTATTACTATCCCTATTACTCTTGTCTTTATCCTTATAACTATTATTGTTATGCTTATTACTATTATTATTAGCACTAAAACTATTATAATTATCCTTATTACTATTATTATTATCGCTATGACTGTTATTATTATACTTATTCTATTATTACTATCCCTATTACTCTTGTCTCTATCCTTATAACTATTATTATTATCCTCATTACTATTATTATTATCGCTATGACTGTTATTATTATCCTTATTCTATTATTACTATCCCTATTACTCTTGTCTTTATCCTTATAACTATGATTATCACTATAACTATTATTATTATCGCTATGACTGTTATTATTATCCTTATTGTATTATTAATATTCCTATTACTCTTGTCTTTATCCTTACAACTATTATTATTATGCTTATTACTATTATTATTTTCGCTATAACTGTTATTATTATCCTTACTACTATTATTATTATCGCTATGACTGTTATTATTATCCTTATTCTATTATTACTATCCCTATTACTCTTGTCTTTACCCATATAACTATTATTATTATCCTTACTAATATTATTATTATCGCTATGACTGTTATTATTATCCTTATTCTATTATTACTATCCCTATTACTCTTCTCTTTATCCTTATAACTATTATTATTATCCTTATAACTATTATTATTATCCTTATTACTATTATTATTATCGCTATGACTGTTATTATTATACTTATTCTATTATTACTATCCCTATTACTCTTGTCTTTATCCTTATAACTATTATTATTTCCCTTATTACTATTATTATTATCATTATAACTGTTATTATTATACTTATTACTAGTATTATTATCTCTATAACTATTATTGTTATCCTCATTACTATTATTAATATCGCTATGACTGTTATTATTATCCTCATTCTATTATTACTATCCCTATTACTCTTGTCTCTATCCTTATAACTATTATTATTATGCTTATTACTATTATTATTAGCACTATAACTATTATTATTATCCTTATTACTATTATTATTATCGCTATGACTGTTATTATTATCCTTATTCTATTATTACTATCTCTATTGCTCTTGTCTTTATCCTTATAACTATTATTATTATCCTTGTCAGTATTATTATTATCGCTATAACTATTATTATTATCCTCATTACTATTATTATTATCGCTATGACTGATATTATTATCCTTATTCTATTATTACTATCCCTATTACTCCTGTCTTTATCCTTATAACTATTATTATTATCCTTATTACTATTATTATTAATGCTATAACTATTATTATTATCGCTATGACTGTTATTATTATGCTTATTGTATTATTACTATCCCTATTACTTTTGTCTTTATCCTTATAACTATTATTACTTCCATTATTACTATTATTATTATCGCTATAACTATTATTATTATCCTTATTACTAGTATTATTAGCACTATAACTATTATGTTTATCCTTATTACTATTATTATTCGCACTATAACTATTATTATTATCCTTATTACTATTATTATTATCGCTATAACTATTATTATTATCGCTATGACTGTTATTATTATGCTTATTCTACTATTACTATCCCTATTACTCTTGTCTCTATTCTTATAACTATTATTATTATGCTTATTACTATTATTATTATCGCTATAACTATTATTATTATCCTTACTACTATTATTATTATCGCTATGACTGTTATTATTATCCTTATTCTATTATTACTATCCCTATTACTCTTGTCTTTATCCTTATAACTATTATTATTTCCCTTATTACTATTATTATTATCATTATAACTGTTATTATTATCCTTATTACTAGTATTATTACCTCTATAATTATTATTATTATCCTCATTACTATTATTATTATCGCTATGACTGTTATTATTATCCTTATTCTATTATTACTATCCCTATTACTCTTGTCTTTATCCTTATAACTATTATTATTATCCTTATTACTATTATTATTATCGCTATAACTATTATTATTATCCTTATTACTATTATTATTATCGCAATGACTGTTATTATTATCCTTATTCTATTATTACTATCCCTATTACTCTTGTCTTTATCCTTATAACTATTATTGTTATGCTTATTACTATTATTATTAGCACTAAAACTATTATTATTATCCTTATTACTATTATTATTATCGCTATGACTGTTATTATTATACTTATTCTATTATTACTATCCCTATTACTCTTGTCTCTATCCTTATAACTATTATTATTATCCTCATTACTATTATTATTATCGCTATGGCTGTTATTATTATCCTTATTACTAGTATTATTACCTCTATAATTATTATTATTATCCTCATTACTATTATTATTATCGCTATGACTGTTATTATTATCCTTATTCTATTATTACTATCCCTATTACTCTTGTCTTTATCCTTATAACTATTATTATCATCCTTATTACTATTATTATTATCTCTATAACTATTATTGTTATCCTCATTACTATTATTATTATCGCTATGACTGATATTATTATCCTTATTCTATTATTACTATCCCTATTACTCCTGTCTTTATCCTTATAACTATTATTATTATCCTTATTACTATTATTATTAATGCTATAACTATTATTATTATCGCTATAACTATTATTATTATCCTTACTACTATTATTATTATCGCTATGACTGTTATTATTATACTTATTCTATTATTACTATCCCTATTACTCTTGTCTTTATCCTTATAACTATCATTATTTCCCTTATTACTATTATTATTATCATTGTAACTGTTATTATTATCCTTATTACTAGTATTATTATCTCTATAACTATTATTGTTATCCTCATTACTATTATTATTATCGCTATGACTGTTATTATTATCCTTATTCTATTATTACTATCCCTATTACTCTTGTCTTTATCCTTATAACTATTATTGTTATGCTTATTACTATTATTATTAGCACTAAAACTATTATAATTATCCTTATTACTATTATTATTATCGCTATGACTGTTATTATTATACTTATTCTATTATTACTATCCCTATTACTCTTGTCTCTATCCTTATAACTATTATTATTATCCTCATTACTACTATTATTATCGCTATGACTGTTATTATTATCCTTATTCTATTATTACTATCCCTATTACTCTTGTCTTTATCCTTATAACTATTATTATTATCCTTATTACTATTATTATTATCGCTATAACTATTATTATTATCCTTATTACTATTATTATTATCGCAATGACTGTTATTATTATCCTTATTCTATTATTACTATCCCTATTACTCTTCTCTTTATCCTTATAACTATTATTATTATCCTTATTACTATTATTATTATCGCTATAACTATTATTATTATCCTTACTACTATTATTATTATCCTTACTACTATTATTATTATCCTTACTACTATTATTATTATCGCTATGACTGTTATTATTATACTTATTCTATTATTACTATCCCTATTACTCTTGTCTTTATCCTTATAACTATCATTATTTCCCTTATTACTATTATTATTATCATTGTAACTGTTATTATTATCCTTATTACTAGTATTATTATCTCTATAACTATTATTGTTATCCTCATTACTATTATTATTATCGCAATGACTGTTATTATTATCCTTATTCTATTATTACTATCCCTATTACTCTTCTCTTTATCCTTATAACTATTATTATTATCCTTATTACTATTATTATTATCGCTATAACTATTATTATTATCCTTACTACTATTATTATTATCGCTATGACTGTTATTATTATCCTTATTCTATTATTACTATCCCTATTACTCTTCTCTTTATCCTTATAACTATTATTATTATCCTTATAACTATTATTATTATCCTTATAACTATTATTATTATCCTTATTACTATTATTATTATCGCTATGACTGTTATTATTACACTTATTCTATTATTACTATCCCTATTACTCTTGTCTTTATCCTTATAACTATTATTATTTCCCTTATTACTATTATTATTATCATTATAACTGTTATTATTATCCTTATTACTAGTATTATTATCTCCATAACTATTATTGTTATCCTCATTACTATTATTATTATCGCTATGACTGTTATTATTATCCTCATTCTATTATTACTATCCCTATTACTCTTGTCTCTATCCTTATAACTATTATTATTATGCTTATTACTATTATTATTAGCACTATAACTATTATTATTATCCTCATTACTATTATTATTATCGCTATGACTGATATTATTATCCTTATTCTATTATTACTATCCCTATTACTCCTGTCTTTATCCTTATAACTATTATTATTATCCTTATTACTATTATTATTAATGCTATAACTATTATTATTATCGCTATGACTGTTATTATTATGCTTATTGTATTATTACTATCCCTATTACTTTTGTCTTTATCCTTATAACTATTATTACTTCCCTTATTACTATTATTATTATCGCTATAACTATTATTATTATCCTTATTACTAGTATTATTAGCACTATAACTATTATGTTTATCCTTATTACTATTATTATTCGCACTATAACTATTATTATTATCCTTATTACTACTATTATTATCGCTATAACTATTATTATTATCGCTATGACTGTTATTATTATGCTTATTCTACTATTACTATCCCTATTACTCTTGTCTCTATTCTTATAACTATTATTATTATGCTTATTACTATTATTATTATCGCTATAACTATTATTATTATCCTTACTACTATTATTATTATCGCTATGACTGTTATTATTATCCTTATTCTATTATTACTATCCCTATTACTCTTGTCTTTATCCTTATAACTATTATTATTTCCCTTATTACTATTATTATTATCATTATAACTGTTATTATTATCCTTATTGCTAGTATTATTACCTCTATAATTATTATTATTATCCTCATTACTATTATTATTATCGCTATGACTGTTATTATTATCCTTATTCTATTATTACTATCCCTATTACTCTTGTCTTTATCCTTATAACTATTATTATTATCCTTATTACTATTATTATTATCGCTATAATTATTATTATTATCCTTATTACTATTATTATTATCGCTATGACAGTTATTATTATACTTATTCTATTATTACTATCCCTATTACTCTTGTCTCTATCCTTATAACTATTATTATGATCCTCATTACTATTATTATTATCGCTATGGCTGTTATTATTATCCTTATTCTATTATTACTATCCCTATTACTTTTGTCTTTATCCTTATAACTATTATTACTTCCCTTATTACTATTATTATTATATCTATAACTATTATTATTATCCTTATTACTAGTATTATTAGCACTATAACTATTATGTTTATCCTTATTACTATTATTATTCGCACTATAACTATTATTATTATCCTCATTACTATTATTATTATCGCTATAACTATTATTATTATCCTTATTACTAGTATTATTAGCACTATAACTATTATGTTTATCCTTATTACTATTATTATTCGCACTATAACTATTATTATTATCCTTATTACTATTATTATTATCGCTATAACTATTATTATTATCGCTATGACTGTTATTATTATGCTTATTCTACTATTACTATCCCTATTACTCTTGCCTCTATTCTTATAACTATTATTATTATGCTTATTACTATTATTATTATCGCTATGACTGTTATTATTATCCTTATTCTATTATTACTATCCCTATTACTCTTCTCTTTATCCTTATAACTATTATTATTATCCTTATTACTATTATTATTATCGCTATAACTATTATTATTATCCTTACTACTATTATTATTATCGCTATGACTGTTATTATTATCCTTATTCTATTATTACTATCCCTATTACTCTTCTCTTTATCCTTATAACTATTATTATTATCCTTATAACTATTATTATTATCCTTATTACTATTATTATTATCGCTATGACTGTTATTATTATACTTATTCTATTATTACTATCCCTATTACTCTTGTCTTTATCCTTATAACTATTATTATTTCCCTTATTACTATTATTATTATCATTATAACTGTTATTATTATCCTTATTACTAGTATTATTATCTCTATAACTATTATTGTTATCCTCATTACTATTATTATTATCGCTATGACTGTTATTATTATCCTTATTCTATTATTACTATCCGTATTACTCTTGTCTTTATCCTAATAACTATTATTGTTATGCTTATTACTATTATTATTAGCACTAAAACTATTATTATTATCCTTATTACTATTATTATTATCGCTATGACTGTTATTATTATACTTATTCTATTATTACTATCCCTATTACTCTTGTCTCTATCCTTATAACTATTATTATTATCCTCATTACTATTATTATTATCGCTATGGCTGTTATTATTATCCTTATTCTATTATTACTATCCCTATTACTATTATCTTTATCCTCATAACTATTATTATTATCCTTATTACTATTATTATTATCGCTATAACTATTATTATTATCCTTATTACTATTATTATTATCGCAATGACTGTTATTATTATCCTTATTCTATTATTACTATCCCTATTACTCTTCTCTTTATCCTTATAATTATTATTATTATCATTATAACTGTTATTATTATCCTTATTACTAGTATTATTATCTCTATAACTATTATTGTTAGCCTCATTACTATTATTATTATCGCTATGATTGTTATTATTATCCTTATTCTATTATTACTATCCCTATTACTCTTGTCTCTATCCTTATAACTATTATTATTATGCTTATTACTATTATTATTAGCACTAAAACTATTATTATTATCCTTATTACTATTATTATTGTCGCTATGACTGTTATTATTATACTTATTCTATTATTACTATCCCTATTACTCTTGTCTCTATCCTTATAACTATTATTATTATCCTCATTTCTATTATTATTATCGCTATGACTGTTATTATTATCCTTATTCTATTATTACTATCCCTATTATTCTTGTCTTTATCCTTATAACTATTATTATTATCCTTATTACTATTATTATTATCGCTATAACTATTATTATTATCCTTATTACTATTATTATTATCGCAATGACTGTTATTATTATCCTTATTCTATTATTACTATCCCTATTACTCTTCTCTTTATCCTTATAACTATTATTATTACCCTTATTACTATTATTATTATCGCTATAACTATTATTATTATCCTTACTACTATTATTATTATCGCTATGACTGTTATTATTATCCTTATTCTATTATTACTATCCCTATTACTCTTCTCTTTATCCATATAACTATTATTATTATCCTTATTACTATTTTTATTATCGCTATGACTGTTATTATTATACTTATTCTATTATTACTATCCCTATTACTCTTGTCTTTATCCTGATAATTATTATTATTTCCCTTATTACTATTATTATTCGTACTATAACTATTATTATTATCCTTATTACTATTATTGTTATTGCTATAACTGTTATTATTATCCTTATTACTATTATTATTAGCACTATAGCTATTATTATTATTATCGCTATGACTGTTATTATTATCCTTATTATATTATTACTATCCCTATTACTCTTCTCTTTATCCATATAACTATTATTATTATCCTTATTACTATTTTTATTTTCGCTATGACTGTTATTATTATCCTTATTCTATTATTACTATCCCTATTACTCTTGTCTTTATCCTTATAACTATTATTATTATCCTCATTACTATTATTATTATCGCTATGACTGTTATTATTATCCTTATTCTATTATTACTATCCCTATTATTCTTGTCTTTATCCTTATAACTATTATTATTATCCTTATTACTATTATTATTATCCTTATTACTATTATTATTATCGCTATGACTGTTATTATTATACTTATTCTATTATTACTATCCCTATTACACTTGTCTTTATCCTTATAACTATTATTATTTCCCTTATTACTATTATTATTATCATTATAACTGTTATTATTATCCTTATTACTAGTATTATTATCTCTATAACTATTATTGTTATCCACATTACTATTATTATTATCGCTATGACTGTTATTATTATCCTTATTCTATTATTACTATCCCTATTACTCTTGTCTCTATCCTTATAACTATTATTATTATCCTCATTACTATTATTATTATCGCTATGACTGTTATTATTATCCTTATTCTATTATTACTATCCCTATTATTCTTGTCTTTATCCTTGTAACTATTATTATTATCCTTATTACTATTATTATTATCGCTATAACTATTATTATTATCCTTATTACTATTATTATTATCGCAATGACTGTTATTATTATCCTTATTCTATTATTACTATCCCTATTACTCTTGTCTCTATCCTTATAACTATTATTATTATCCTCATTACTATTATTATTATCGCTATGACTGTTGTTATTATCCTTATTCTATTATTACTATCCCTATTACTCTTCTCTTTATCCATATAACTATTATTATTATCCTTATTACTATTTTTATTATCGCTATGACTGTTATTATTATACTTATTCTATTATTACTATCCCTATTACTCTTGTCTTTATCCTGATAATTATTATAATTTCCCTTATTACTATTATTATTCGCACTATAACTATTATTATTATCCTTATTACTATTATTATTATTGCTATAACTATTATTATTATCCTTATTACTATTATTATTATCGCAATGACTGTTATTATTATGCTTATTCTACTATTACTATCCCTATTACTCTTGTCTCTATTCTTATAACTATTATTATTATGCTTATTACTATTATTATTATCGCTATAACTATTATTATTATCCTTACTACTATTATTATTATCGCTATGACTGTTATTATTATCCTTATTCTATTATTACTATCCCTATTACTCTTGTCTCTATCCTTATAACTATTATTATTATGCTTATTACTATTATTATTATCGCTATAACTATTATTATTATCCTTACTACTATTATTATTATCGCTATGACTGTTATTATTATCCTTATTCTATTATTACTATCCCTATTACTCTTGTCTCTATCCTTATAACTATTATTATTATCCTCATTACTATTATTATTATCGCTATGACTGTTGTTATTATCCTTATTCTGTTATTACTATCCCTATTACTCTTCTCTTTATCCTTATAACTATTATTATTATCCTTATTACTATTATTATTATCGCTATAACTATTATTATTATCCTTACTACTATTATTATTATCGCTATGACTGTTATTATTATACTTATTCTATTATTACTATCCCTATTACTCTTGTCTTTATCCTTATAACTATTATTATTTCCCTTATTACTATTATTATTATCATTATAAGTGTTATTATTATCCTTATTACTAGTATTATTATCTCTATAACTATTATTGTTATCCTCATTACTATTATTATTATCGCTATGACTGTTATTATTATCCTTATTCTATTATTACTATCCCTATTACTCTTGTCTCTATCCTTATAACTATTATTATTATGCTTATTACTATTATTATTAGCACTATAACTATTATTATTATCCTTATTACCATTATTATTATCGCTATGACTGTTATTATTATCCTTATTCTATTATTACTATCTCTATTGCTCTTGTCCTTATCCTTATAACTATTATTATTATCCTTGTCAGTATTATTATTATCGCTATAACTATTATTATTATCCTCATTACTATTATTATTATCGCTATGACTGTTATTATTATCCTTATTCTATTATTACTATCCCTATTACCCTTGTCTTTATCCTTATAACTATTATTATTATCCTTATTACTATTATTATTATCGCTATAACTATTATTATTATCGCTATGACTGTTATTATTATGCTTATTGTATTATTACTATCCCTATTACTTTTGTCTTTATCCTTATAACTATTATTACTTCCCTTATTACTATTATTATTATCGCTATAACTATTATTATTATCCTTATTACTAGTATTATTAGCACTATAACTATTATGTTTATCCTTATTACTATTATTAATCGCACTATAACTATTATTATTATCCTTATTATTATTATTATTATCGCTATAACTATTATTATTATACTTAATACTATTATTACTAGCACTATAACTATTATTATTATCCTTATTTCTATTATTATTATCGCTATGACTGTTATTATTATGCTTATTCTACTATTACTATCCCTATTACTCTTGTCTCTATTCTTATAACTATTATTATTATGCTTATTACTATTATTATTATCGCTATAACTATTATTATTATCCTTACTACTAATATTATTATCGCTATGACTGTTATTATTATCCTTATTCTATTATTACTATCCCTATTACTCTTGTCTTTATCCTTATAAATATTATTATTTCCCTTATTACTATTATTATTATCATTATAACTGTTATTATTATCCTTATTACTAGTATTATTATCTCTATAACTATTATTGTTATCCTCATTACTATTATTATTATCGCTATGACTGTTATTATTATCCTTATTCTATTATTACTATCCCTATTACTCCTGTCTCTATCCTTATAACTATTATTATTATGCTTATTCCTATTATTATTAACACTATAACTATTATTATTATCCTTATTGCTATTATTATTATCGCTATGACTGTTATTATTATACTCATTCTATTATTACTATCCCTATTACTCTTGTCTTTATCCTTATAACTATTATTATTATCCTTACTACGATTATTATTATCGCTATGACTGTTATTATTATCGTTATTCTATTATTACTATCCCTATTACTCTTGTCTTTATCCTTATAACTATTATTACTATCCTTATAACTATTATTATTATCCTTATTACTATTATTATTATCGCTATGACTGTTATTATTATACTTATTCTATTATTACTATCCCTATTACTCTTGTCTTTATCCTGATAATTATTATTATTTCCCTTATTACAATTATTATTATCGCTATAACTATTGTTATTATCCTTATTACTGTTATTATTATCGCTATGACTGTTATTATTATACGTATTCTATTATTACTATCCCTATTACTCTTGTCTCTATCCTTATAACTATTATTATTATGCTTACTACTATTGTTATTAGCACTATAACTATTATTATTATGCTTATTACTATTATTATTATCGCTACGACTGTTATTATTATACTTATTCTATTATTACTATCCCTATTAGTCTTGTCTTTATCCTTATAACTATGATTATCACTATAACTATTATTATTATCGCTATGACTGTTATTATTATCCTTATTATATTATTAATATCCCTATTACTCTTGTCTTTATTCTTACAACTATTATTATTATGCTTATTACTATTATTATTATCGCTATAACTGTTATTATTATCCTTACTACTATTATTATTATCGCTATGACTGTTATTATTATCCTTATTGTATTATTAATATCCCTATTACTCTTGTCTTTATCCTTATAACTATTATTATTATCCTTATTACTATTATTATTATCGCTATAACTATTATTATTATCCTTATTACTATTATTATCGCTATTACTGTAATTATTATCCTTATTCTACTATTACTATCCCTACAACTCTTGTCTCTATCCTTATAACTATTATTAATATGCTTATTACTATTATTATTATTGCTATGACTGTTATTATTATCCTTATTCTATTATTACTATCCCTATTACTCTTGTCTTGCCCCTTATAACTATTATTATTATCCTTATTACTATTATTATCGCTATGACTGTTATTATTATCCTTATTGTATTATTACTATCCCTATTACTCTTGTCTTTATCCTGATAATTATTATTATTTCCCATATTACAATTATTATTATCGCTATAACTGTTATTATTATCCTTATTACTAGTATTATTAGCACTATAACTATTATGTTTATCCTTATTACTATTTTTATTCGCACTGTAACTATTATGGTTATCCTTATTACTATTATTATTAGCGCTATAACTATTATTATTATCCTTATTACTATTATTATCGCTATGACTGTTATTATTATCCTTACTACTATTATTATTATCGCTATGACTGTTACTATTA
Organism: Megachile ligniseca; assembly: GCA_945859555.1. Taxonomy (NCBI): domain Eukaryota; kingdom Metazoa; phylum Arthropoda; class Insecta; order Hymenoptera; family Megachilidae; genus Megachile; species Megachile ligniseca. Next base: position 112,779 of record CAMAOC010000094.1, read on the forward strand.
TACTTATTCTATTATTACTATCCCTATTACTCTTGTCTTTATCCTGATAATTATTATTATTTCCCTTATTACAATTATTATTATCGCTATAACTGCTATTATTATCCTTATTACTAGTATTATTAGCACTATAACCATTATGTTTATCCTCATTACTATTATTATTCGCACTATAACTATTATTATTATCCTTACTATTATTATTATTATCGCTATGACTGTTATTATTATCCTTATTCTATTATTGCTTTCCCTATTACTCTTCACTTTATCCTTATAACTATTATCATTGTCCTTATTACTATTATTATTATCGCTATAACTGTTATTATTATCCTTATTACTAGTATTATTAGCACTATAACTGTTATGTTTATCCTTATTACTATTATTATTCGCACTATAACTATTATTATTATCCTTATTACTATTATTATTATCGCTATGACTGTTATTATTATCCTTATTCTATTATTACTATCTCTATTGCTCTTGTCTTTATCCTTATAACTATTATTATTATCCTTGTCAGTATTATCATTATCGCTATAACTATTATTATTATCCTCATTACTATTATTATTATCGCTATGACTGTTATTATTATCCTTATTCTATTATTACTATCCCTATTACCCTTGTCTTTATCCTTATAACTATTATTATTATCCTTAATACTATTATTACTAGCACTATAACTATTATTATTATCCTTATTACTATTATTATTATCGCAATGACTGTTATTATTATGCTTATTCTACTATTACTATCCCTATTACTCTTGTCTCTATTCTTATAACTATTATTATTATGCTTATTACTATTATTATTATCGCTATAACTATTATTATTATCCTTACTACTATTATTATTATCGCTATGACTGTTATTATTATCCTTATTCTATTATTACTATCCCTTTTACTCTTGTCTCTATCCTTATAACTATTATTATTATCCTCATTACTATTATTATTATCGCTATGACTGTTGTTATTATCCTTATTCTATTATTACTATCCCTATTACTCTTCTCTTTATCCTTATAACTATTATTATTATCCTTATTACTATTTTTATTATCGCTATGACTGTTATTATTATACTTATTCTATTATTACTATCCCTATTACTCTTGTCTTTATCCTTATAACTATTATTATTTCCCTTATTACTATTATTATTATCATTATAACTGTTATTATTATCCTTATTAGTAGTATTATTATCTCTATAACTATTATTGTTATCCTCATTACTATTATTATTATCGCTATGACTGTTATTATTATCCTTATTCTATTATTACTATCCCTATTACTCTTGTCTCTATCCTTATAACTATTATTATTATGCTTATTACTATTATTATTAGCACTATAACTATTATTATTATCCTTATTACTATTATTATTATCGCTATGACTGTTATTATTATCCTTATTCTATTATTACTATCTCTATTGCTCTTGTCCTTATCCTTATAACTATTATTATTATCCTTGTCAGTATTATTATTATCGCTATAACTATTATTATTATCCTCATTACTATTATTATTATCGCTATGACTGTTATTATTATCCTTATTCTATTATTACTATCCCTATTACCCTTGTCTTTATCCTTATAACTATTATTATTATCCTTATTACTATTATTATTATCGCTATAACTATTATTATTATCGCTATGACTGTTATTATTATGCTTATTGTATTATTACTATCCCTATTACTTTTGTCTTTATCCTTATAACTATTATTACTTCCCTTATTACTATTATTATTATCGCTATAACTATTATTATTATCCTTATTACTAGTATTATTAGCACTATAACTATTATGTTTATCCTTATTACTATTATTATTCGCACTATAACTATTATTATTATCCTTATTATTATTATTATTATCGCTATAACTATTATTATTATCCTTAATACTATTATTACTAGCACTATAACTATTATTATTATCCTTATTTCTATTATTATTATCGCTATGACTGTTATTATTATGCTTATTCTACTATTACTATCCCTATTACTCTTGTCTCTATTCTTATAACTATTATTATTATGCTTATTACTATTATTATTATCGCTATAACTATTATTATTATCCTTACTACTAATATTATTATCGCTATGACTGTTATTATTATCCTTATTCTATTATTACTATCCCTATTACTCTTGTCTTTATCCTTATAAATATTATTATTTCCCTTATTACTATTATTATTATCATTATAACTGTTATTATTATCCTTATTACTAGTATTATTATCTCTATAACTATTATTGTTATCCTCATTACTATTATTATTATCGCTATGACTGTTATTATTATCCTTATTCTATTATTACTATCCCTATTACTCTTGTCTCTATCCTTATAACTATTATTATTATGCTTATTACTATTATTATTAGCACTATAACTATTATTATTATCCTTATTACTATTATTATTATCGCTATGACTGTTATTATTATCCTTATTCTATTATTACTATCTCTATTGCTCTTGTCCTTATCCTTATAACTATGATTATCACTATAACTATTATTATTATCGCTATGACTGTTATTATTATCCTTATTGTATTATTAATATCCCTATTACTCTTGTCTTTATTCTTACAACTATTATTATTATGCTTATTACTATTATTATTATCGCTATAACTATTATTATTATCCTTACTACTAATATTATTATCGCTATGACTGTTATTATTATCCTTATTCTATTATTACTATCCCTATTACTCTTGTCTTTATCCTTATAAATATTATTATTTCCCTTATTACTATTATTATTATCATTATAACTGTTATTATTATCCTTATTACTAGTATTATTATCTCTATAACTATTATTGTTATCCTCATTACTATTATTATTATCGCTATGACTGTTATTATTATCCTTATTCTATTATTACTATCCCTATTACTCTTGTCTCTATCCTTATAACTATTATTATTATGCTTATTACTATTATTATTAGCACTATAACTATTATTATTATCGCTACGACTGTTATTATTATACTTATTCTATTATTACTATCCCTATTAGTCTTGTCTTTATCCATATAACTATGATTATCACTATAACTATTATTATTATCGCTATGACTGTTATTATTATCCTTATTGTATTATTAATATCCCTATTACTCTTGTCTTTATTCTTACAACTATTATTATTATGCTTATTACTATTATTATTATCGCTATAACTGTTATTATTATCCTTACTACTATTATTATTATCGCTATGACTGTTATTATTATCTTTATTGTATTATTAATATCCCTATTACTCTTGTCTTTATCCTTATAACTATTATTATTATCCTTATTACTATTATTATTATCGCTATAACTATTTTTATTATCCTTATTACTATTATTATCGCTATGACTGTTATTATTATCCTTATTGTATTATTACTATCCCTATTACTCTTGTCTTTATCCTGATAATTATTATTATTTCCCTAATTACAATTATTATTATCGCTATAACTGTTATTATTATCCTTATTACTAGTATTATTAGCACTATAACTATTATGTTTATCCTTATTACTATTTTTATTCGCAGTGTAACTATTATGTTTATCCTTATTACTATTATTATTAGCGCTATAACTATTATTATTATCCTTATTACTATTATTATCGCTATGACTGTTATTATTATCCGTACTACTATTATTATTATCGCTATGACTGTTACTATTATACTTATTCTATTATTACTATCCCTATTACTCTTGTCTTTATCCTGATAATTATTATTATTTCCCTTATTACAATTATTATTATCGCTATAACTGCTATTATTATCCTTATTACTAGTATTATTAGCACTATAACCATTATGTTTATCCTCATTACTATTATTATTCGCACTGTAACTATTATTATTATCCTTACTATTATTATTATTATCGCTATGACTGTTATTATTATCCTTATTCTATTATTACTTTCCCTATTACTCTTCACTTTATCCTTATAACTATTATCATTGTCCTTATTACTATTATTATTATCGCTATAACTGTTATTATTATCCTTATTACTAGTATTATTAGCACTATAACTGTTATGTTTATCCTTATTACTATTATTATTCGCACTATAACTATTATTATTATCCTTATTACTATTATTATTATCGCTATGACTGTTATTATTATCCTTATTCTATTATTACTATCTCTATTGCTCTTGTCTTTATCCCTATAACTATTATTATTATCCTTGTCAGTATTATTATTATCGCTATAACTATTATTATTATCCTCATTACTATTATTATTATCGCTATGACTGTTATTATTATCCTTATTCTATTATTACTATCCCTATTACACTTGTCTTTATCCTTATAACTATTATTATTATCCTTAATACTATTATTACTAGCACTATAACTATTATTATTATCCTTATTACTATTATTATTATCGCTATGACTGTTATTATTATGCTTATTCTACTATTACTATCCCTATTACTCTTGTCTCTATTCTTATAACTATTATTATTATGCTTATTACTATTATTATTATCGATATAACTATTATTATTATCCTTACTACTATTATTATTATCGCTATGACTGTTGTTATTATCCTTATTCTATTATTACTATCCCTATTACTCTTGTCTTTATCCTTATAAATATTATTATTTCCCTTATTACTATTATTATTATCATTATAACCGTTATTATTATCCTTATTACTAGTATTATTATCTCTATAACTATTATTGTTATCCTCATTACTATTATTATTATCGCTATGACTGTTATTATTATCCTTATTCTATTATTACTATCCCTATTACTCCTGTCTCTATCCTTATAACTATTATTATTATGCTTATTACTATTATTATTAGCGCTATAACTATTATTATTATCCTTATTACTATTATTATCGCTATGACTGTTATTATTATCCTTACTACTATTATTATTATCGCTATGACTGTTACTATTATACTTATTCTATTATTACTATCCCTATTACTCTTGTCTTTATCCTGATAATTATTATTATTTCCCTTATTACAATTATTATTATCGCTATAACTGCTATTATTATCCTTATTACTAGTATTATTAGCACTATAACTATTATGTTTATCCTCATTACTATTATTATTCGCACTATAACTATTATTATTATCCTTACTATTATTATTATTATCGCTATGACTGTTATTATTATCCTTATTCTATTATTACTTTCCCTATTACTCTTCACTTTATCCTTATAACTATTATCATTGTCCTTATTACTATTATTATTATCGCTATAACTGTTATTATTATCCTTATTACTAGTATTATTAGCACTATAACTGTTATGTTTATCCTTATTACTATTATTATTCGCACTATAACTATTATTATTATCCTTATTACTATTATTATTATCGCTATGACTGTTATTATTATCCTTATTCTATTATTACTATCTCTATTGCTCTTGTCTTTATCCTTATAACTATTATTATTATCCTTGTCAGTATTATTATTATCGCTATAACTATTATTATTATCCTCATTACTATTATTATTATCGCTATGACTGTTATTATTATCCTTATTCTATTATTACTATCCCTATTACCCTTGTCTTTATCCTTATAACTATTATTATTATCCTTAATACTATTATTACTAGCACTATAACTATTATTATTATCCTTATTACTATTATTATTATCGCTATGACTGTTACTATTATGCTTATTCTACTATTACTATCCCTATTACTCTTGTCTCTATTCTTATAACTATTATTATTATGCTTATTACTATTATTATTATCGCTATAACTATTATTATTATCCTTACTACTATTATTATTATCGCTATGACTGTTATTATTATCCTTATTCTATTATTACTATCCCTATTACTCTTGTCTTTATCCTTATAAATATTATTATTTCCCTTATTACTATTATTATTATCATTATAACTGTTATTATTATCCTTATTACTAGTATTATTATCTCTATAACTATTATTGTTATCCTCATTACTATTATTATTATCGCTATGACTGTTATTATTATCCTTATTCTATTATTACTATCCCTATTACTCCTGTCTCTATACTTATAACTATTATTATTATGCTTATTACTATTATTATTGGCACTATAACTATTATTATTATCCTTAATACTATTATTATTATCGCTATGACTGTTATTATTATCCTTATTTTATTATTAATATCCATATTACTCTTGTCTTTATCCTTATAACTATTATTATTATCCTTATTACTAATATTATTATCGCTATAACTATTATTATTATCGCTATGACTGTTATTATTATCCTTATTCTATTATTATTTCCTTTATTATTATTATTATTATCGCTATAACTATTATTATTATCCTTATTACTATTAATATCGCTATGACTGTTATTATTATCCTTATTCTACTATCACTATCCCTATTACTCTTGTCTCTATCCTTATAGCTATTATTGTTATCCTTATTACTATTATTATTATCGCTATAAATATTATTATTATCGCTATGACTGTTATTATTATCCTTATTCTATTATTATTTCCCTTATTACTATTATTATTATCGCTATAACTATTATTATTATCCTTACTACTATTATTATTATCGCTATGACTGTTATTATTATCCTTATTCTACTATTACTATCCCTATTACTCTTGTCTCTATCCTTATAACTATTATTAATATGCTTATTACTATTATTATTATCGCTATAACTATTATTATTATCCTTACTACTATTATTATTATCGCTATGACTGTTATTATTATCCTTATTCTATTATTACTATCCCTATTACTCTTGTCTTTACCCATATAACTATTATTATTATCCTTACTAATATTATTATTATCGCTATGACTATTATTATTATCCTTATCACTATTATTACTAGCACTATAACTATTATGTTTATCCTTATTACTATTATTATTATTGCTATAACTGTTATTATTATCCTTATTACTAGTATTATTATCTCTATAACTATTATTGTTATCCTCATTACTATTATTATTATCGCTATGACTGTTATTATTATTCTTATTCTATTATTACTATCCCTATTACTCTTGTCTCTATCCTTATAACTATTATTATTATGCTTATTACTATTATTATTAGCACTACAACTATTATTATTATCCTTAATACTATTATTATTATCGCTATGACTGTTATTATTATCATTATTTTATTATTAATATCCCTATTACTCTTGTCTTTATCCTTATAACTATTAGTATGGTCCTTATTACTAATATTATTATCGCTATAACTATTATTATTATCGCTATGACTGTTATTATTATCCTTATTCTATTATTATTTCCCTTATTACTATTATTATTATCGCTATAACTATTATTATTATCCTTATTACTATTATTATCGCTATGACTGTTATTATTATACGTATTCTATTATTACTATCCCTATTACTCTTGTCTCTATCCTTATAACTATTATTATTATGCTTATTACTATTATTATTATCGCTACGACTGTTACTATTATACTTATTCTATTATTAATATCCCTATTACTCTTGTCTTTATCCTTATAACTATTATCATTGTCCTTATTACTATTATTATTATCGCTATAACTGTTATTATTATCCTTATTACTAGTATTATTAGCACTATAACTGTTATGTTTATCCTTATTACTATTATTATTCGCACTATAACTATTATGTTTATCCTTATTACTATTATTATTAGCGCTATAACTATTATTATTATCCTTATTACTATTATTATCGCTATGACTGTTATTATTATCCTTATTCTATTATTACTATCCCTATTACTCCTGTCTCTATCCTTATAACTATTATTATTATGCTTATTACTATTATTATTAGCGCTATAACTATTATTATTATCCTTATTACTATTATTATCGCTATGACTGTTATTATTATCCTTACTACTATTATTATTATCGCTATGACTGTTACTATTATACTTATTCTATTATTACTATCCCTATTACTCTTGTCTTTATCCTGATAATTATTATTATTTCCCTTATTACAATTATTATTATCGCTATAACTGCTATTATTATCCTTATTACTAGTATTATTAGCACTATAACTATTATGTTTATCCTCATTACTATTATTATTCGCACTATAACTATTATTATTATCCTTACTATTATTATTATTATCGCTATGACTGTTATTATTATCCTTATTCTATTATTACTTTCCCTATTACTCTTCACTTTATCCTTATAACTATTATCATTGTCCTTATTACTATTATTATTATCGCTATAACTGTTATTATTATCCTTATTACTAGTATTATTAGCACTATAACTGTTATGTTTATCCTTATTACTATTATTATTCGCACTATAACTATTATTATTATCCTTATTACTATTATTATTATCGCTATGACTGTTATTATTATCCTTATTCTATTATTACTATCTCTATTGCTCTTGTCTTTATCCTTATAACTATTATTATTATCCTTGTCAGTATTATTATTATCGCTATAACTATTATTATTATCCTCATTACTATTATTATTATCGCTATGACTGTTATTATTATCCTTATTCTATTATTACTATCCCTATTACCCTTGTCTTTATCCTTATAACTATTATTATTATCCTTAATACTATTATTACTAGCACTATAACTATTATTATTATCCTTATTACTATTATTATTATCGCTATGACTGTTACTATTATGCTTATTTTACTATTACTATCCCTATTACTCTTGTCTCTATTCTTATAACTATTATTATTATGCTTATTACTATTATTATTATCGCTATAACTATTATTATTATCCTTACTACTATTATTATTATCGCTATGACTGTTATTATTATCCTTATTCTATTATTACTATCCCTATTACTCTTGTCTTTATCCTTATAAATATTATTATTTCCCTTATTACTATTATTATTATCATTATAACTATTATTATTATCCTTATTACTAGTATTATTATCTCTATAACTATTATTGTTATCCTCATTACTATTATTATTATCGCTATGACTGTTATTATTATCCTTATTCTATTATTACTATCCCTATTACTCCTGTCTCTATACTTATAACTATTATTATTATGCTTATTACTATTATTATTGGCACTATAACTATTATTATTATCCTTAATACTATTATTATTATCGCTATGACTGTTATTATTATCCTTATTGTATTATTAATATTCCTATTACTCTTGTCTTTATCCTTACAACTATTATTATTATGCTTATTACTATTATTATTATCGCTATAACTGTTATTATTATCCTTACTACTATTATTATTATCGCTATGACTGTTATTATTATCCTTATTCTACTATTACTATCCCTATTACTCTTGTCTCTATCCTTATAACTATTATTAATATGCTTATTACTACTATTATTATCGCTATAACTATTATTATTATCCTTACTACTATTATTATTATCGCTATGACTGTTATTATTATCCTTATTCTATTATTACTATCCCTATTACTCCTGTCTCTATCCTTATAACTATTATTATTATGCTTATTACTATTATTATTAGCACTATAACTATTATTATTATCCTTATTGCTATTATTATTATCGCTATGACTGTTATTATTATACTTATTCTATTATTACTATCCCTATTACTCTTGTCTTTATCCTTATAACTATTATTATTATCCTTACTACGATTATTATTATCGCTGTGACTGTTATTATTATCGTTATTCTATTATTACTATCCCTATTACTCTTGTCTTTATCCTTATAACTATTATTACTATCCTTATAACTATTATTATTATCCTTATTACTATTATTATTATCGCTATGACTGTTATTATTATACTTATTCTATTATTACTATCCCCATTACTCTTGTCTTTATCCTGATAATTATTATTATTTCCCTTATTACAATTATTATTATCGCTATAACTATTATTATTATCCTTATTACTATTATTATTATCGCTATGACTGTTATTATTATACGTATTCTATTATTACTATCCCTATTACTCTTGTCTCTATCCTTATAACTATTATTATTATGCTTATTACTATTATTATTATCGCTACGACTGTTACTATTATACTTATTCTATTATTAATATCCCTATTACTCTTGTCTTTATCCTTATAACTATTATTATTATCCTTATTACTATTATTATTATCGCTATAACTATTATTATTATCCTTATTACTATTATTATCGCTATGACTGCTATTATTATCCTTATTCTACTATTACTATCCCTATTACTCTTGTCTCTATCCTTATAACTATTATTAATATGCTTATTACTACTATTATTATCGCTATAACTATTATTATTATCCTTACTACTATTATTATTATCGCTATGACTGTTATTATTATCCTTATTCTATTATTACTATCCCTATTACTCTTGTCTTTATCCTTATAACTGTTATTATTATCCTTATTACTATTATTATTATCGCTATAACTATTAATATTATCGCTATGACTGTTATTATTATCCTTATTCTACTATTACTATCCCTACTACTCTTGTCTCTATCCTTATAACTATTATTAATATGCTTATTACTATTATTATTATTGCTATGACTGTTATTATTATCCTTATTCTATTACTACTATCCCTATTACTCTTGTCTTGACCCTTATAACTATTATTATTATCCTTATTACTATTATTATTATCGCTATAACTATTATTATTATCCTTATTACTATTATTATCGCTATGACTGTTATTATTATCCTTATTGTATTATTACTATCCCTATTACTCTTGTCTTTATCCTGATAATTATTATTATTTCCCATATTACAATTATTATTATCGCTATAACTGTTATTATTATCCTTATTACTAGTATTATTAGCACTATAACTATTATGTTTATCCTTATTACTATTTTTATTCGCACTATAACTATTATGTTTATCCTTATTACTATTATTATTAGCGCTATAACTATTATTATTATCCTTATTACTATTATTATCGCTATGACTGTTATTATTATCCTTACTACTATTATTATTATCGCTATGACTGTTACTATTATACTTATTCTATTATTACTATCCCTATTACTCTTGTCTTTATCCTGATAATTATTATTATTTCCCTTATTACAATTATTATTATCGCTATAACTGCTATTATTATCCTTACTACGATTATTATTATCGCTATGACTGTTATTATTATCGTTATTCTATTATTACTATCCCTATTACTCTTGTCTTTATCCTTATAACTATTATTATTTCCCTTATTACTATTATTATTATCATTATAACTGTTATTATTATCCTTATTACTAGTATTATTATCTCTATAACTATTATTGTTATCATCATTACTACTATTATTATCGCTATGACTGTTATTATTATCCTTATTCTATTATTACTATCAATATTAGTCTTGTCTTTATCCTTATAACTATGATTATCACTATAACTATTATTATTATCGCTATGACTGTTATTATTATCCTTATTCTATTATTACTATCCCTATTACTCTTGTCTTTATCCTTACAACTATTATTATTATGCTTATTACTATTATTATTATCGCTATAACTGTTATTATTATCCTTACTACTATTATTATTATCGCTATGACTGTCATTATTATCCTTATTCTACTATTACTATCCCTATTACTCTTGTCTCTATCCTTATAACTATTATTAATATGCTTATTACTATTATTATTATCGCTATAACTATTATTATTATCCTTACTACTATTATTATTATCGCTATGACTGTTATTATTATCCTTATTCTATTATTACTATCCCTATTACTCTTGTCTTTACCCATATAACTATTATTATTATCCTTACTAATATTATTATTATCGCTATGACTGTTATTATTATCCTTATTCTATTATTACTATCCCTATTACTCTTCTCTTTATCCTTATAACTGTTATTACTATCCTTATAACTATTATTATTATCCTTATTACTTTTATTATTATCGCTATGACTGTTATTATTATACTTATTCTATTATTACTATCCCTATTACTCTTGTCTTTATCCTGATAATTATTATTATTTCCTTTATTACTATTATTATTATCATTATAACTGTTATTATTATCCTTATTACTAGTATTATTATCTCTATAACTATTATTGTTATCCTCATTACCATTATTATTATCGCTATAACTATTATTATGATCCTTATCACTATTATTACTAGCACTATAACTATTATGTTTATCCTTATTACTATTATTATTATTGCTATAACTGTTATTATTATCCTTATTACTAGTATTATTATCTCTATAACTATTATTGTTATCCTCATTACTATTATTATTATCGCTATGACTGTTATTATTATTCTTATTCTATTATTACTATCCCTATTACTCTTGTCTCTATCCTTATAACTATTATTATTATGCTTATTACTATTATTATTAGCACTACAGCTATTATTATTATCCTTAATACTATTATTATTATCGCTATGACTGTTATTATTATCATTATTTTATTATTAATATCCCTATTACTCTTGTCTTTATCCTTATAACTATTAGTATGATCCTTATTACTAATATTATTATCGCTATAACTATTATTATTATCGCTATGACTGTTATTATTATCCTTATTCTATTATTATTTCCCTTATTACTATTATTATTATCGCTATAACTATTATTATTATCCTTATTACTATTATTATCGCTATGACTGTTATTATTATCCTTATTCTATTATTACTTTCCCTATTACTCTTCACTTTATCCTTATAACTATTATCATTGTCCTTATTACTATTATTATTATCGCTATAACTGTTATTATTATCCTTATTACTAGTATTATTAGCACTATAACTGTTATGTTTATCCTTATTACTATTATTATTCGCACTATAACTATTATGTTTATCCTTATTACTATTATTATTAGCGCTATAACTATTATTATTATCCTTATTACTATTATTATCGCTATGACTGTTATTATTATCCTTATTCTATTATTACTATCCCTATTACTCCTGTCTCTATCCTTATAACTATTATTATTATGCTTATTACTATTATTATTAGCGCTATAACTATTATTATTATCCTTATTACTATTATTATCGCTATGACTGTTATTATTATCCTTACTACTATTATTATTATCGCTATGACTGTTACTATTATACTTATTCTATTATTACTATCCCTATTACTCTTGTCTTTATCCTGATAATTATTATTATTTCCCTTATTACAATTATGATTATCGCTATAACTGCTATTATTATCCTTATTACTAGTATTATTAGCACTATAACTATTATGTTTATCCTCATTACTATTATTATTCGCACTATAACTATTATTATTATCCTTACTATTATTATTATTATCGCTATGACTGTTATTATTATCCTTATTCTATTATTACTTTCCCTATTACTCTTCACTTTATCCTTATAACTATTATCATTGTCCTTATTACTATTATTATTATCGCTATAACTGTTATTATTATCCTTATTACTAGTATTATTAGCACTATAACTGTTATGTTTATCCTTATTACTATTATTATTCGCACTATAACTATTATTATTATCCTTACTACTATTATTATTATCGCTATGACTGTTATTATTATCCTTATTCTATTATTACTATCTCTATTGCTCTTGTCTTTATCCTTATAACTATTATTATTATCCTTGTCAGTATTATTATTATCGCTATAACTATTATTATTATCCTCATTACTATTATTATTATCGCTATGACTGTTATTATTATCCTTATTCTATTATTACTATCCCTATTACCCTTGTCTTTATCCTTATAACTATTATTATTATCCTTAATACTATTATTACTAGCACTATAACTATTATTATTATCCTTATTACTATTATTATTATCGCTATGACTGTTACTATTATGCTTATTCTACTATTACTATCCCTATTACTCTTGTCTCTATTCTTATAACTATTATTATTATGCTTATTACTATTATTATTATCGCTATAACTATTATTATTATCCTTACTACTATTATTATTATCGCTATGACTGTTATTATTATCCTTATTCTATTATTACTATCCCTATTACTCTTGTCTTTATCCTTATAAATATTATTATTTCCCTTATTACTATTATTATTATCATTATAACTGTTATTATTATCCTTATTACTAGTATTATTATCTCTATAACTATTATTGTTATCCTCATTACTATTATTATTATCGCTATGACTGTTATTATTATCCTTATTCTAATATTACTATCCCTATTACTCTTGTCTCTATCCTTAAAACTATTATTAATATGCTTATTACTACTATTATTATCGCTATAACTATTATTATTATCCTTACTACTATTATTATTATCGCTATGACTGTTATTATTATCCTTATTCTATTATTACTATCCCTATTACTCTTGTCTTTATCCTTATAACTGTTATTATTATCCTTATTACTATTATTATTATCGCTATAACTATTAATATTATCGCTATGACTGTTATTATTATCCTTATTCTACTATTACTATCCCTACTACTCTTGTCTCTATCCTTATAACTATTATTAATATGCTTATTACTATTATTATTATCGCTATAACTATTATTATTATCCTTACTACTATTATTATTATCGCTATGACTGTTATTATTATCCTTATTCTATAATTACTATCCCTATTACTCTTGTCTTGACCCTTATAACTATTATAATTATCCTTATTACTATTATTATTATAGCTATAACTATTAATATTATCGCTATGACTGTTATTATTATCCTTATTCTACTATTACTATCCCTACTACTCTTGTCCCTATCCTTATAACTATTATTAATATGCTTATTACTATTATTATTATTGCTATGACTGTTATTATTATCCTTATTCTATTACTACTATCCCTATTACTCTTGTCTTGACCCTTATAACTATTATTATTATCCTTATTACTATTATTATTATCGCTATAACTATTATTATTATCCTCATTACTATTATTATTATCGCTATGACTGATATTATTATCCTTATTGTATTATTACTATCCCTATTACTCTTGTCTTTATCCTGATAATTATTATTATTTCCCATATGACAATTATTATTATCGCTATAACTGTTATTATTATCCTTATTACTAGTATTATTAGCACTATAACTATTATGTTTATCCTTATTACTATTTTTATTCGCACTATAACTATTATGTTTATCCTTATTACTATTATTATTAGCGCTATAACTATTATTATTATCCTTATTACTATTATTATCGCTATGACTGTTATTATTATCCTTACTACTATTATTATTATCGCTATGACTGTTACTATTATACTTATTCTATTATTACTATCCCTATTACTCTTGTCTTTATCCTGATAATTATTATTATTTTCCTTATTACAATTATTATTATCGCTATAACTGCTATTATTATCCTTACTACGATTATTATTATCGCTATGACTGTTATTATTATCGTTATTCTATTATTACTATCCCTATTACTCTTGTCTTTATGCTTATAACTATTATTATTTCCCTTATTACTATTATTATTATCATTATAACTGTTATTATTATCGCTATGACTGTTATTATTATCCTTATTCTATTATTACTATCAATATTAGTCTTGTCTTTATCCTTATAACTATGATTATCACTATAACTATTATTATTATCGCTATGACTGTTATTATTATCCTTATTGTATTATTAATATTCCTATTACTCTTGTCTTTATCCTTACAACTATTATTATTATGCTTATTACTATTATTATTATCGCTATAACTGTTATTATTATCCTTACTACTATTATTATTATCGCTATGACTGTTATTATTATCCTTATTCTATTATTACTATCCCTATTACTCTTGTCTTTACCCATATAACTATTATTATTATCCTTACTAATATTATTATTATCGCTATGACTGTTATTATTATCCTTATTCTATTATTACTATCCCTATTACTCTTGTCTTTACCCATATAACTATTATTATTATCCTTACTAATATTATTATTATCGCTATGACTGTTATTATTATCCTTATTCTATTATTACTATCCCTATTACTCTTCTCTTTATCCTTATAACTGTTATTACTATCCTTATAACTATTATTATTATCCTTATTACTTTTATTATTATCGCTATGACTGTTATTATTATACTTATCACTATTATTACTAGCACTATAACTATTATGTTTATCCTTATTACTATTATTATTATTGCTATAACTGTTATTATTATCCTTATTACTAGTATTATTATCTCTATAACTATTATTGTTATCCTCATTACTATTATTATTATCGCTATGACTGTTATTATTATTCTTATTCTATTATTACTATCCCTATTACTCTTGTCTTTATCCTTACAACTATTATTATTATGCTTATTACTATTATTATTATCGCTATAACTGTTATTATTATCCTTACTACTATTATTATTATCGCTATGACTGTTATTATTATCCTTATTCTATTATTACTATCCCTATTACTCTTGTCTTTACCCATATAACTATTATTATTATCCTTACTAATATTATTATTATCGCTATGACTGTTATTATTATCCTTATTCTATTATTACTATCCCTATTACTCTTCTCTTTATCCTTATAACTGTTATTACTATCCTTATAACTATTATTATTATCCTTATTACTTTTATTATTATCGCTATGACTGTTATTATTATACTTATCACTATTATTACTAGCACTATAACTATTATGTTTATCCTTATTACTATTATTATTATTGCTATAACTGTTATTATTATCCTTATTACTAGTATTATTATCTCTATAACTATTATTGTTATCCTCATTACTATTATTATTATCGCTATGACTGTTATTATTATTCTTATTCTATTATTACTATCCCTATTACTCTTGTCTCTATCCTTATAACTATTATTATTATGCTTATTACTATTATTATTAGCACTATAACTATTATTATTATCCTTAATACTATTATTATTATCGCTATGACTGTTATTATTATCATTATTTTATTATTAATATCCCTATTACTCTTGTCTTTATCCTTATAACTATTATTATGATCCTTATTACTAATATTATTATCGCTATAACTATTATTATTATCGCTATGACTGTTATTATTATCCTTATTCTATTATTATTTCCCTTATTACTATTATTATTATCGCTATAACTATTATTATTATCCTTATTACTATTATTATCGCTATGACTGTTATTATTATCCTTATTCTATTATTACTTTCCCTATTACTCTTCACTTTATCCTTATAACTATTATCATTGTCCTTATTACTATTATTATTATCGCTATAACTGTTATTATTATCCTTATTACTAGTATTATTAGCACTATAACTGTTATGTTTATCCTTATTACTATTATTATTCGCACTATAACTATTATGTTTATCCTTATTACTATTATTATTAGCGCTATAACTATTATTATTATCCTTATTACTATTATTATCGCTATGACTGTTATTATTATCCTTATTCTAATATTACTATCCCTATTACTCTTGTCTCTATCCTTAAAACTATTATTAATATGCTTATTACTACTATTATTATCGCTATAACTATTATTATTATCCTTACTACTATTATTATTATCGCTATGACTGTTATTATTATCCTTATTCTATTATTACTATCCCTATTACTCTTGTCTTTATCCTTATAACTGTTATTATTATCCTTATTACTATTATTATTATCGCTATAACTATTAATATTATCGCTATGACTGTTATTATTATCCTTATTCTACTATTACTATCCCTACTACTCTTGTCTCTATCCTTATAACTATTATTAATATGCTTATTACTATTATTATTATCGCTATAACTATTATTATTATCCTTACTACTATTATTATTATCGCTATGACTGTTATTATTATCCTTATTCTATAATTACTATCCCTATTACTCTTGTCTTGACCCTTATAACTATTATAATTATCCTTATTACTATTATTATTATAGCTATAACTATTAATATTATCGCTATGACTGTTATTATTATCCTTATTCTACTATTACTATCCCTACTACTCTTGTCCCTATCCTTATAACTATTATTAATATGCTTATTACTATTATTATTATTGCTATGACTGTTATTATTATCCTTATTCTATTACTACTATCCCTATTACTCTTGTCTTGACCCTTATAACTATTATTATTATCCTTATTACTATTATTATTATCGCTATAACTATTATTATTATCGCTATAACTATTATTATTATCCTTACTACTATTATTATTATCGCTATGACTGTTATTATTATCCTTATTCTATAATTACTATCCCTATTACTCTTGTCTTTATCCTTATAACTATGATTATCACTATAACTATTATTATTATCGCTATGACTGTTATTATTATCCTTATTGTATTATTAATATTCCTATTACTCTTGTCTTTATCCTTACAACTATTATTATTATGCTTATTACTATTATTATTATCGCTATAACTGTTATTATTATCCTTACTACTATATTATTATCGCTATGACTGTTATTATTATACTTATCACTATTATTACTAGCACTATAACTATTATGTTTATCCTTATTACTATTATTATGATTGCTATAACTGTTATTATTATCCTTATTACTAGTATTATTATCTCTATAACTATTATTGTTATCCTCATTACTATTATTATTATCGCTATGACTGTTATTATTATTCTTATTCTATTATTACTATCCCTATTACTCTTGTCTCTATCCTTATAACTATTATTATTATGCTTATTACTATTATTATTAGCACTATAACTATTATTATTATCCTTAATACTATTATTATTATCGCTATGACTGTTATTATTATCATTATTTTATTATTAATATCCCTATTACTCTTGTCTTTATCCTTATAACTATTATTATGATCCTTATTACTAATATTATTATCGCTATAACTATTATTATTATCGCTATGACTGTTATTATTATCCTTATTCTATTATTATTTCCCTTATTACTATTATTATTATCGCTATAACTATTATTATTATCCTTATTACTATTATTATCGCTATGACTGTTATTATTATCCTTATTCTATTATTACTTTCCCTATTACTCTTCACTTTATCCTTATAACTATTATCATTGTCCTTATTACTATTATTATTATCGCTATAACTGTTATTATTATCCTTATTACTAGTATTATTAGCACTATAACTGTTATGTTTATCCTTATTACTATTATTATTCGCACTATAACTATTATGTTTATCCTTATTACTATTATTATTATCGCTATAACTGCTATTATTATCCTTACTACGATTATTATTATCGCTATGACTGTTATTATTATCGTTATTCTATTATTACTATCCCTATTACTCTTGTCTTTATGCTTATAACTATTATTATTTCCCTTATTACTGTTATTATTATCATTATAACTGTTATTATTATCGCTATGACTGTTATTATTATCCTTATTCTATTATTACTATCAATATTAGTCTTGTCTTTATCCTTATAACTATGATTATCACTATAACTATTATTATTATCGCTATGACTGTTATTATTATCCTTATTGTATTATTAATATTCCTATTACTCTTGTCTTTATCCTTACAACTATTATTATTATGCTTATTACTATTATTATTATCGCTGTAACTGTTATTATTATTATTACTACTATTGTTATTATCGCTATGACTGTTATTATTATCCTTATTCTATTATTACTATCCCCATTACTCTTGTCTTTACCCATATAACTATTATTATTATCCTTACTAATATTATTATTATCGCTATGACTGTTATTATTATCCTTATTCTATTATTACTATCCCTATTACTCTTCTCTTTATCCTTATAACTGTTATTACTATCCTTATAACTATTATTATTATCCTTATTACTTTTATTATTATCGCTATGACTGTTATTATTATACTTATTCTATTATTACTATCCCTATTACTCTTGTCTTTATCCTGATAATTATTATTATTTCCTTTATTACTATTATTATTATCATTATAACTGTTATTATTATCCTTATTACTAGTATTATTATCTCTATAACTATTATTGTTATCCTCATTACCATTATTATTATCGCTATATCTATTATTATTATCCTTATCACTATTATTACTAGCACTATAACTATTATGTTTATCCTTATTACTATTATTATTATTGCTATAACTGTTATTATTATCCTTATTCTATTATTACTATCCCTATTACTCTTCTCTTTATCCTTATAACTATTATTATTATCCTTATAACTATTATTATTATCCTTATTACTATTATTATTATCGCAATGACTGTTATTATTATACTTATTCTATTATGACTATCCCTATTACTCTTGTCTTTATCGTTATAACTATTATTGTTATGCTTATTACTATTATTATTAGCACTAAAACTATTATTATTAGCACTAAAACTATTATTATTAGCACTAAAACTATTATTATTATCCTTATTACTATTATTATTATCGCTATGACTGTTATTATTATACTTATTCTATTATTACTATCCCTATTAGTCTTGTCTTTATCCTTATAACTATGATTATCACTATAACTATTATTATTATCGCTATGACTGTTATTATTATCCTTATTGTATTATTACTATCCCTATTACTTTTGTCTTTATCCTGATAATTATTATTATTTCCCATATTACAATTATTATTATCGCTATAACTATTATTATTATCGCTATAACTATTATTATTATCCTTATTACTATTATTACTAGCACTATAACTATTATTATTATCCTTATTACTATTATTATTATCGCTATGACTGTTATTATTATGCTTATTCTACTATTACTATCCCTATTACTCTTGTCTCTATTCTTATAACTATTATTATTATGCTTATTACTATTATTATTATCGCTATAACTATTATTATTATCCTTACTACTATTATTATTATCGCTATGACTGTTATTATTATCCTTATTCTATTATTACTATCCCTATTACTCTTGTCTTTATCCTTATAACTATTATTATTTCCCTTATTACTATTATTATTATCATTATAACTGTTATTATTATCCTTATTACTAGTATTATTATCTCTATAACTATTATTGTTATCCTCATTACTATTATTATTATCGCTATGACTGTTATTATTATCCTTATTCTATTATTACTATCCCTATTACTCTTGTCTCTATCCTTATAACTATTATTATTATGCTTATTACTATTATTATTAGCACTATAACTATTATTATTATCCTTAATACTATTATTATTATCGCTATGACTGTTATTATTATCATTATTTTATTATTAATATCCCTATTACTCTTGTCTTTATCCTTATAACTATTATTATGATCCTTATTACTAATATTATTATCGCTATAACTATTATTATTATCGCTATGACTGTTATTATTATCCTTATTCTATTATTATTTCCCTTATTACTATTATTATTATCGCTATAACTATTATTATTATCCTTATTACTATTATTATCGCTATGACTGTTATTATTATCCTTATTCTATTATTACTTTCCCTATTACTCTTCACTTTATCCTTATAACTATTATCATTGTCCTTATTACTATTATTATTATCGCTATAACTGTTATTATTATCCTTATTACTAGTATTATTAGCACTATAACTGTTATGTTTATCCTTATTACTATTATTATTCGCACTATAACTATTATTATTATCCTTATTACTATTATTATTATCGCTATGACTGTTATTATTATACTTATTCTATTATTACTATCCCTATTACTCTTGTCTTTATCCTGATAATCATTATTATTTCCCTTATTACAATTATTATTATCGCTATAACTATTATTGTTATGCTTATTACTATTATTATTAGCACTAAAACTATTATTATTATCCTTATTACTATTATTATTATCGCTATGACTGTTATTATTATCCTTATTGTATTATTAATATCCCTATTACTCTTGTCTCTATCCTTACAACTATTATTATTATGCTTATTACTATTATTATTATCGCTATAACTGTTATTATTATCCTTACTACTATTATTATCATCGCTATGACTGTTATTATAATCCTTATTCTATTATTACTATCCCTATTACTCGTGTCTTTATCCTTATTACTATTATTATTATCGCTATAACTATTATTATTATCCTTATTACTATTATTATCGCTATGACTGTTATTATTATCCTTATTCTACTATTACTATCCCTATTACTCTTGTCTCTATCCTTATAACTTTTATTATTATGCTTATTACTATTACTATTATCGCTATAACTATTATTATTATCCTTACTACTATTATTATTATGCTTATTACTATTATTATTATCGCTATAACTGTTATTATTATCCTTACTACTATTATTATTATCGCTATGACTGTTATTATTATCCTTATTCTACTATTACTATCCCTATTACTCTTGTCTCTATCCTTATAACTTTTATTATTATGCTTATTACTACTATTATTATCGCTATAACTATTATTATTATCCTTACTACGATTATTATTATCGCTATGACTGTTATTATTATCGTTATTCTATTATTACTATCCCTATTACTCATGTCTTTATCCTTATAACTATTATTACTATCCTTATAACTATTATTATTATCCTTATTACTATTATTATTATCGCTATGACTGTTATTATTATACTTATTCTATTATTACTATCCCTATTACTCTTGTCGTTATCCTTATTACTATTATCATTATGCTTATTACTATTATTATTATCGCTATAACTGTTATTATTATCCTTACTACTATTATTATTATCGCTATGACTGTTATTATTATCCTTATTGTATTATTAATATCCCTATTACTCTTGTCTTTATCCTTATAACTATTATTATTATCCTTATTACTATTATTATTATCGCTATAACTATTATTATTATCCTTATTACTATTATTATCGCTATTACTGTAATTATTATCCTTATTCTACTATTACTATCCCTATTACTCTTGTCTCTATCCT
This sequence comes from Megachile ligniseca, assembly GCA_945859555.1. Taxonomy (NCBI): domain Eukaryota; kingdom Metazoa; phylum Arthropoda; class Insecta; order Hymenoptera; family Megachilidae; genus Megachile; species Megachile ligniseca. The sequence goes on from CAMAOC010000094.1 coordinate 136,075, forward strand.
GACAACTATTAGTATTATGCTTATTACTATTATTATTATCGCTATAACTACTATTATTATCCTTACTACTATTATTATTATCGCTATGACTGTTATTATTATCCTTATTCTAATATTACTATCCCTATTACTCTTGTCTCTATCCTTATAACTATTATTAATATGCTTATTACTACTATTATTATCGCTATAGCTATTATTATTATCCTTACTACTATTATTATTATCGCTATGACTGTTATTATTATCCTTATTCTATTATTACTATCCCTATTACTCTTGTCTTTATCCTTATAACTGTTATTATTATCCTTATTACTATTATTATTATCGCTATAACTACTAATATTATAGCTATGACTGTTATTATTATCCTTATTCTACTATTACTATCCCTACTACTCTTGTCTCTATCCTTATAACTATTATTAATATGCTTATTACTATTATTATTATCGCTATAACTATTATTATTATCCTTACTACTATTATTATTATCGCTATGACTGTTATTATTATCCTTATTCTATTATTACTTTCCCAATTACTCTTCACTTTATCCTTATAACTATTACCATTGTCCTTATTACTATTATTATTATCGCTATAACTGTTATTATTATCCTTATTACTAGTATTATTAGCACTATAACTGTTATGTCTATCCTTATTACTATTATTATTCGCACTATAACTATTATTATTATCCTTATTACTATTATTATTATCGCTATGACTGTTATTATTATCCTTATTCTATTATTACTATCCCTATTACTCTTCTCTTTATCCTTATAACTATTATTATTATCCTTATAACTATTATTATTATCCTTATTACTATTATTATTATCGCTATGACTGTTATTATTATCCTTATTGTATTATTATTATCCCTATTACTCTTGTCTTTATCCTTATAACTATTATTATTATCGCTATAACTCCTATTATTATCCTTACTACTATTATTATTATCGCTATAACTATTATTATTATCCTTATTACTATTATTATCGCTATGACTGTTATTATTATACTTATTCTATTATTACTATCCCTATTACTCTTGTCTTTATCCTGATAATCATTATTATTTCCCTTATTACAATTATTATTATCGCTATAACTATTATTGTTATGCTTATTACTATTATTATTAGCACTAAAACTATTATTATTAGCACTAAAACTATTATTATTATCCTTATTACTATTATTATTATCGCTATGACTGTTATTATTATCCTTATTGTATTATTAATATCCCTATTACTCTTGTCTTTATCCTTACAACTATTATTATTATGCTTATTACTATTATTATTATCGCTATAACTGTTATTATTATCCTTACTACTATTATTATCATCGCTATGACTGTTATTATTATCCTTATTCTATTATTACTATCCCTATTACTCTTGTCTTTATCCTTATTACTATTATTATTATCGCTATAACTATTATTATTATCCTTATTACTATTATTATCGCTATGACTGTTATTATTATCCTTATTCTACTATTACTATCCCTATTACTCTTGTCTCTATCCTTATAACTTTTATTATTATGCTTATTACTATTACTATTATCGCTATAACTATTATTATTATCCTTACTACTATTATTATTATGCTTATTACTATTATTATTATCGCTATAACTGTTATTATTATCCTTACTACTATTATTATTATCGCTATGACTGTTATTATTATCCTTATTCTACTATTACTATCCCTATTACTCTTGTCTCTATCCTTATAACTTTTATTATTATGCTTATTACTATTATTATTATCGCTATAACTATTATTATTATCCTTACTACGATTATTATTATCGCTATGACTGTTATTATTATCGTTATTCTATTATTACTATCCCTATTACTCTTGTCTTTATCCTTATAACTATTATTATTTCCCTTATTACTATTATTATTATCATTATAACTGTTATTATTATCCTTATTACTAGTATTATTATCTCTATAACTGTTATTATTATCCTTATTACTAGTATTATTAGCACTATAACTATTATGTTTATCCTTATTACTATTTTTATTCGCACTATAACTATTATGTTTATCCTTATTACTATTATTATTAGCGCTATAACTATTATTATTATCCTTATTACTATTATTATCGCTATGACTGTTATTATTATCCTTATTCTAATATTACTATCCCTATTACTCTTGTCTCTATCCTTATAACTATTATTAATATGCTTATTACTACTATTATTATCGCTATAACTATTATTATTATCCTTACTACTATTATTATTATCGCTATGACTGTTATTATTATCCTTATTCTATTATTACTATCCCTATTACTCTTGTCTTTATCCTTATAACTGTTATTATTATCCTTATTACTATTATTATTATCGCTATAACTACTAATATTATAGCTATGACTGTTATTATTATCCTTATTCTACTATTACTATCCCTACTACTCTTGTCTCTATCCTTATAACTATTATTAATATGCTTATTACTATTATTATTATCGCTATGACTGTTATTATTATCCTTATTGTATTATTAATATCCCTATTACTCTTGTCTTTATCCTTACAACTATTATTATTATGCTTATTACTATTATTATTATCGCTATAACTGTTATTATTATCCTTACTACTATTATTATCATCGCTATGACTGTTATTATTATCCTTATTCTATTATTACTATCCCTATTACTCTTGTCTTTATCCTTATTACTATTATTATTATCGCTATAACTATTATTATTATCCTTATTACTATTATTATCGCTATGACTGTTATTATTATCCTTATTCTACTATTACTATCCCTATTACTCTTGTCTCTATCCTTATAACTTTTATTATTATGCTTATTACTATTACTATTATCGCTATAACTATTATTATTATCCTTACTACTATTATTATTATGCTTATTACTATTATTATTATCGCTATAACTGTTATTATTATCCTTACTACTATTATTATTATCGCTATGACTGTTATTATTATGCTTATTGTATTATTACTATCCCTATTACTTTTGTCTTTATCCTTATAACTATTATTATTTCCCTTATTACTATTATTATTATCGCTATAACTATTATTATTATCCTTATTACTAGTATTATTAGCACTATAACTATTATGTTTATCCTTATTACTATTATTATTCGCACTATAACTATTATTATTATCCTTATTACTATTATTATTATCGCTATGACTGTTATTATTATACTTATTCTATTATTACTATCCCTATTACTCTTGTCTTTATCCTTATAACTATTATTATTATCCTTACTACTATTATCATTATCGCTATGACTGTTATTATTATCCTTATTGTATTATTACTATCCCTATTACTCTTGTCTTTATCCTTATAACTATTATTATTATCCTTATTACTATTATTATTATCGCTATAACTATTATTATTATCGTTATGACTATTATTATTATCCTTATTACTATTTTTATTATCGCTATGACTGTTATTATTATCCTTATTCTATTATGACTATCCCTATTATTCCTGTCTCTATCCTTATAACTATTATTATTATGCTTATTACTATTATTTTTATCGCTATAACTATTATTATTATCCATACTACTATTATTATTATCGCTATGACTGTTATTATTATCCTTATTCTATTATTATTTCCCTTATTACTATTATTATTATCGCTATAACTATTATTATTATCCTTATTACAATTATTATCGCTATGACTGTTATTATTATCCTTATTCTACTATTACTATCCCTATTACTCTTGTCTCTATCCTTATAACTATTATTATTATCCTTATTACTATTATTATTATCGCTATAACTATTATTATTATCCTTATTACTATTATTATTATCGCTATAACTATTATTATTATCCTTATTACTATTATTATGGCTATTACTGTAATTATTATCCTTATTCTACTATTACTATCCCTATTACTCTTGTCTCTATCCTTACAACTATTAGTATTATGCTTATTACTATTATTATTATCGCTATAACTACTATTATTATCCTTCCTACTATTATTATTATCGCTATGACTGTTATTATCATCCTTATTCTATTATTACTATCAATATTAGTCTTGTCTTTATCCTTATAACTGTGATTATTATCCTTACTACTATTATCATTATCGCTATGACTGTTATTATTATACTTATTGTATTATTACTATCCCTATTACTCTTGTCTTTATCCTTATAACTATTATTATTATCCTCATTACTATTATTATTATCGCTATAACTACTATTATTATCCTTACTACTATTATTATTATCGCTATGACTGTTATTATCATCCTTATTCTATTATTACTATCCCTATTACTCTTCTTTTTATCCTTATAACTATTAGTATTATCGTTATTACTATTATTATTATCGCTATAACTATTATTATTAACCTTATTACTATTATTACTAGCACTGTAACTATTATTATTATCCTTATTACTATTATTATTATCGCTATGACTGTTATTATTATACTTATTCTATTATTACTATCCCTATTACTCTTGTCTTTATCCTTATAACTATTATTATTATCCTTACTACTATTATCATTATCGCTATGACTGTTATTATTATCCTTATTGTATTATTACTATCCCTATTACTCTTGTCTTTATCCTTATAACTATTATTATTATCCTTATTACTGTTATTATTATCGCTATAACTATTATTATTATCGTTATGACTGTTATTATTATCCTTATTACTATTTTTATTATCGCTATGACTGTTATTATTATCCTTATTCTATTATGACTATCCCTATTATTCCTGTCTCTATCCTCATAACTATTATTATTATGCTTATTACTATTATTTTTATCGCTATAACTATTATTATTATCCTTACTACTATTATTATTATCGCTATGACTGTTATTATTATCCTTATTGTACTATTACTATCCCTATTACTCTTGTCTTTATCCTTATAACTATTATTATTTCGCTTATTGCTATTATTATTATCGCTATAACTATTATTATTATCCTTATTACTATTATTACTAGCACTATAACTATTATTATTATCCTTATTACTGTTATTATTACCGTTATGACTGTTATTATTATACTTATTCTACTATTACTATCCCTATTACTCTTGTCTTTATCCTTATAACTATTATTGTTATGCTTATTACTATTGTTATTAGCACTAAAACTATTATTATTATCCTTACTACTATTATTATTATCGCTATGACTGTTATTATTATCCTTATTCTATTATTACTATCCCTATTACTCTTCTCTTTATCCTTATAACTATTATTATTATCCTTATTACTATTATTATTCGCACTATAACTATTATTATTATCCTTATTACTATTATTATTATCGCTATAACTATTATTATTATCCTTATTACTATTATTACTAGCACTATAACTATTATTATTATCCTTATTACTATTATTATTATCGCTAAGACTGTTATTATTATGCTTATTCTGCTATTACTATCCCTATTACTCTTGTCTCTATTCTTATAACTATTATTATTATGCTTATTACTATTATTAGTATCGCTATAACTATTATTATTATCCTTACTACAATTATTATTATCGCTATGACTGTTATTATTATGCTTATTGTATTATTACTATCCCTATTACTTTTGTCTTTATCCTTATAACTATTATTATTTCCCTTATTACTATTATTATTATCGCTATAACTATTATTATTATCCTTATTACTAGTATTATTAGCACTATAACTATTATGTTTATCCTTATTACTATTATTATTCGCACTATAACTATTATTATTATCCTTATTACTATTATTATTATCGCTATGACTGTTATTATTATACTTATTCTATTATTACTATCCCTATTACTCTTGTCTTTATCCTTATAACTATTATTATTATCCTTACTACTATTATCATTATCGCTATGACTGTTATTATTATACTTATTGTATTATTACTATCCCTATTACTCTTGTCTTTATCCTTATAACTGTTATTATTATCCTCATTACTATTATTATTATCGCTATAACTATTATTATTATCGTTATGACTATTATTATTATCCTTATTACTATTTTTATTATCGCTATGACTGTTATTATTATCCTTATTCTATTATGACTATCCCTATTATTCCTGTCTCTATCCTTATAACTATTATTATTATGCTTATTACTATTATTTTTATCGCTATAACTATTATTATTATCCTTATTACTATTATTATTATCGCTATGACTGTTATTATTATGCTTATTCTACTATTACTATCCCTATTACTCTTGTCTCTATTCTTATAACTATTATTATTATGCTTATTACTATTATTATTATCGCTATAACTATTATTATTATCCTTACTACTATTATTATTATCGCTATAACTATTATTGTTATGCTTATTACTATTATTATTAGCACTAAAACTATTATTATTATCCTTATTACTATTATTATTATCGCTATAACTATTATTATTATCCATACTACTATTATTATTATCGCTATAACTATTATTATTATCCTTATTACTATTATTATCGCTATGACTGTTATTATTATCCTTACTCTACTATTACTATCCCTATTACTCTTGTCTCTATCCTTATAACTATTATTATTATCCTTATTACTAGTATTATTAGCACTATAACTATTATGTTTATCCTTATTACTATTATTATTCGCACTATAACTATTATTATTATCCTTATTACTATTATTATTATCGCTATGACTGTTATTATTATACTTATTCTATTATTACTATCCCTATTACTCTTGTCTTTATCCTTATAACTATTATTATTATCCTTACTACTATTATCATTATCGCTATGATTGTTATTATTATCCTTATTGTATTATTACTATCCCTATTACTCTTGTCTTTATCCTTATAACTATTATTATTATCCTTATTACTATTATTATTATCGCTATAACTATTATTATTATCGTTATGACTATTATTATTATCCTTATTACTATTTTTATTATCGCTATGACTGTTATTATTATCCTTATTCTATTATGACTATCCCTATTATTCCTGACTCTATCCTTATAACTATTATTATTATGCTTATTACTATTATTATTAGCACTATAACTATTATTATTATCGCTATGACTGTTATTATTATCCTTATTACTATTATTATCGCTATGACTGTTATTATTATCCTTATTCTACTATTACTATCATTATTAACTCTTGTCTCTATCCTTATAACTATTATTATTATGCTTATCACTATTATTTTTATCGCTATAACTATTATTATTATCCTTACTACTATTATTATTATCCTTATTGTATTATTACTATCCCTATTACTCTTGTCTTTATCCTTATAACTATTATTATTTCGCTTATTGCTATTATTATTATCGCTATAACTATTATTATTATCCTTATTACTATTATTACTAGCACTATAACTATTATTATTATCCTTATTACTGTTATTATTACCGGTATGACTGTTATTATGATACTTATTCTATTATTACTATCCCTATTACTGTTGTCTTTATCCTTATAACTATTATTGTTATGCTTATTACTATTGTTATTAGCACTAAAACTATTTTTATTATCCTTACTACTATTATTATTATCCTTACTACTATTATTATTATCGCTATGACTGTTATTATTATCCGTATTCTATTATTACTATCCCTATTACTCTTCTCTTTATCCTTATAACTATTATTATTATCCTTATAACTATTATTATTATCCTTATTACTATTATTATTATCGCTATGACTGTTATTATTATACTTATTCTATTATTACTATCCCTATTACTCTTGTCTTTATCCTGATAAGTATTATTATTTCCCTTATTACAATTATTATTATCATTATAACTGTTGTTATTATCCTTGTTACTAGTATTATTATCTCTATAACTATTATTGTTATCCTCATTACTATTATTATTATCGCTATAACTATTATTATTATCCTTATCACTATTATTACTAGCACTATAACAATTATGTTTATCCTTATTAATATTATTATTATTGCTATAACTGTTATTATTATCCTTATTACTATTATTATTAGCACTATAGCTATTATTATTATTCTTATTACTATTATTATCGCTATGACTGTTATTATTATCCTTATTCTACTATTACTATCCCTATTACTCCTGTCTCTATCCCTATAACTATTATTATTATGCTTATTACTATTATTATTAGCACTTTAACTATTATTATTATCCTTATTGCTATTATTATTGTCGCTATATCTATTATTATTATCCTTACTACTATTATTATCATCGCTATGACTGTTATTATTATCCTTATTCTATTATTACTATCCCTATTACTCCTGTCTCTATCCTTATAACTATTATTATTATGCTTATTACTATTATTATTAGCACTTTAACTATTATTATTATCCTTATTGGTATTATTATTATCGCTATATCTATTATTATTATCCTTACTACTATTATTATCATCGCTATGACTGTTATTATTATCCTTATTCTATTATTACTATCCCTATTACTCTTGTCTTTATCCTTATAACTATTATTATTTCGCTTATTGCTATTATTATTATCGCTATAACTATTATTATTATCCTTATTACTATTATTACTAGCACTATAACTATTATTATTATCCTTATTACTGTTATTATTACCGTTATGACTGTTATTATTATACTTATTCTACTATTACTATCCCTATTACTCTTGTCTTTATCCTTATAACTATTATTGTTATGCTTATTACTATTGTTATTAGCACTAAAACTATTATTATTATCCTTACTACTATTATTATTATCGCTATGACTGTTATTATTATCCTTATTCTATTATTACTATCCCTATTACTCTTCTCTTTATCCTTATAACTATTATTATTATCCTTATTACTATTATTATTCGCACTATAACTATTATTATTATCCTTATTACTATTATTATTATCGCTATAACTATTATTATTATCCTTATTACTATTATTACTAGCACTATAACTATTATTATTATCCTTATTACTATTATTATTATCGCTAAGACTGTTATTATTATGCTTATTCTACTATTACTATCCCTATTACTCTTGTCTCTATTCTTATAACTACTATTATTATGCTTATTACTATTATTATTATCGCTATAACTATTATTATTATCCTTACTACAATTATTATTATCGCTATGACTGTTATTATTATGCTTATTGTATTATTACTATCCCTATTACTTTTGTCTTTATCCTTATAACTATTATTATTTCCCTTATTACTATTATTATTATCGCTATAACTATTATTATTATCCTTATTACTAGTATTATTAGCACTATAACTATTATGTTTATCCTTATTACTATTATTATTCGCACTATAACTATTATTATTATCCTTATTACTATTATTATTATCGCTATGACTGTTATTATTATACTTATTCTATTATTACTATCCCTATTACTCTTGTCTTTATCCTTATAACTATTATTATTATCCTTACTACTATTATCATTATCGCTATGACTGTTATTATTATCCTTATTGTATTATTACTATCCCTATTACTCTTGTCTTTATCCTTATAACTATTATTATTATCCTTATTACTATTATTATTATCGCTATAACTATTATTATTATCGTTATGACTATTATTATTATCCTTATTACTATTTTTATTATCGCTATGACTGTTATTATTATCCTTATTCTATTATTACTATCCCTATTACTCTTGTCTTTACCCATATAACTATTATTATTATCCTTACTAATATTATTATTATCGCTATGACTGTTATTATTATCCTTATTCTATTATTACTATCCCTATTACTCTTCTCTTTATCCTTATAATTGTTATTACTATCCTTATAACTATTATTATTATCCTTATTACTTGTATTATTATCGCTACGACTGTTATTATTATACTTATTCTATTATTACTATCCCTATTACTCTTGTCTTTATCCTTATAACTATTATTATTATCCTTATTACTATTATTATTCGCACTATAACTATTATTATTATCCTTATTACTATTATTATTATCGCTATGACTGTTATTATTATACTTATTCTATTATTACTATCCCTATTACTCTTGTCTTTATCCTTATAACTATTATTATTATCCTTACTACTATTATCATTATCGCTATGATTGTTATTATTATCCTTATTGTATTATTACTATCCCTATTACTCTTGTCTTTATCCTTATAACTATTATTATTATCCTTATTACTATTATTATTATCGCTATAACTATTATTATTATCGTTATGACTATTATTATTATCCTTATTACTATTTTTATTATCGCTATGACTGTTATTATTATCCTTATTCTATTATGACTATCCCTATTATTCCTGACTCTATCCTTATAACTATTATTATTATGCTTATTACTATTATTATTAGCACTATAACTATTATTATTATCGCTATGACTGTTATTATTATCCTTATTACTATTATTATCGCTATGACTGTTATTATTATCCTTATTCTACTATTACTATCATTATTAACTCTTGTCTCTATCCTTATAACTATTATTATTATGCTTATCACTATTATTTTTATCGCTATAACTATTATTATTATCCTTACTACTATTATTATTATCCTTATTGTATTATTACTATCCCTATTACTCTTGTCTTTATCCTTATAACTATTATTATTTCGCTTATTGCTATTATTATTATCGCTATAACTATTATTATTATCCTTATTACTATTATTACTAGCACTATAACTATTATTATTATCCTTATTACTGTTATTATTACCGGTATGACTGTTATTATGATACTTATTCTATTATTACTATCCCTATTACTGTTGTCTTTATCCTTATAACTATTATTGTTATGCTTATTACTATTGTTATTAGCACTAAAACTATTTTTATTATCCTTACTACTATTATTATTATCCTTACTACTATTATTATTATCGCTATGACTGTTATTATTATCCGTATTCTATTATTACTATCCCTATTACTCTTCTCTTTATCCTTATAACTATTATTATTATCCTTATAACTATTATTATTATCCTTATTACTATTATTATTATCGCTATGACTGTTATTATTATACTTATTCTATTATTACTATCCCTATTACTCTTGTCTTTATCCTGATAAGTATTATTATTTCCCTTATTACAATTATTATTATCATTATAACTGTTGTTATTATCCTTGTTACTAGTATTATTATCTCTATAACTATTATTGTTATCCTCATTACTATTATTATTATCGCTATAACTATTATTATTATCCTTATCACTATTATTACTAGCACTATAACAATTATGTTTATCCTTATTAATATTATTATTATTGCTATAACTGTTATTATTATCCTTATTACTATTATTATTAGCACTATAGCTATTATTATTATTCTTATTACTATTATTATCGCTATGACTGTTATTATTATCCTTATTCTACTATTACTATCCCTATTACTCCTGTCTCTATCCCTATAACTATTATTATTATGCTTATTACTATTATTATTAGCACTTTAACTATTATTATTATCCTTATTGCTATTATTATTGTCGCTATATCTATTATTATTATCCTTACTACTATTATTATCATCGCTATGGACTGTTATTATTATCCTCATTCTATTATTACTATCCCTATTACTCCTGTCTCTATCCTTATAACTATTATTATTATGCTTATTACTATTATTATTAGCACTTTAACTATTATTATTATCCTTATTGGTATTATTATTATCGCTATATCTATTATTATTATCCTTACTACTATTATTATCATCGCTATGACTGTTATTATTATCCTTATTCTATTATTACTATCCCTATTACTCTTCTCTTTATCCTTATAACTATTATTATTATCCTTATAACTATTATTATTATCCTTATTACTATTATTATTATCGCTATGACTGTTATTATTATACTTATTCTATTATTACTATCCCTATTACTCTTGTCTTTATCCTGATAAGTATTATTATTTCCCTTATTACAATTATTATTATCATTATAACTGTTATTATTATCCTTGTTACTAGTATTATTATCTCTATAACTATTATTGTTATCCTCATTACTATTATTATTATCGCTATAACTATTATTATTATCCTTATCACTATTATTACTAGCACTATAACTATTATGTTTATCCTTATTAATATTATTATTATTGCTATAACTGTTATTATTATCCTTATTACTATTATTATTAGCACTATAGCTATTATTATTATTCTTATTACTATTATTATCGCTATGACTGTTATTATTATCCTTATTCTACTATTACTATCCCTATTACTCCTGTCTCTATCCCTATAACTATTATTATTATGCTTATTACTATTATTATTAGCACTTTAACTATTATTATTATCCTTATTGCTATTATTATTATCGCTATATCTATTATTATTATCCTTACTACTATTATTATCATCGCTATGACTGTTATTATTATCCTTATTCTATTATTACTATCCCTATTACTCCTGTCTCTATCCTTATAACTATTATTATTATGCTTATTACTATTATTATTAGCACTTTAACTATTATTATTATCCTTATTGGTATTATTATTATCGCTATATCTATTATTATTATCCTTATTCTATTATTACTATCCCTATTACTCTTCTCTTTATCCTTATAACTATTATTATTATCCTTATTACTATTATTATTATCGCTATGACTGTTATTATTATACTTATTCTATTATTACTATCCCTATTACTCTTGTCTTTATCCTGATAATTATTATTATTTCCCATATTACAATTATTATTATCGCTATAACTGTTATTATTATCCTTATTACTAGTATTATTAGCACTATAACTATTATGTTTATCCTTATTACTATTTTTATTCGCACTATAACTATTATGTTTATCCTTATTACTATTATTATTAGCGCTATAACTATTATTATTATCCTTATTACTATTATTATCGCTATGACTGTTATTATTATCCTTACTACTATTATTATTATCGCTATGACTGTTACTATTATACTGATTCTATTATTACTATCCCTATTACTCTTGTCTTTATCCTGATAATTATTATTATTTCCCTTATTACAATTATTATTATCGCTATAACTGCTATTATTATCCTTATTACTAGTATTATTAGCACTATAACTATTATGTTTATCCTCATTACTATTATTATTTGCACTATAAATATTATTATTATCCTTACTATTATTATTATTATCGCTATGACTGTTATTATTATCCTTATTCTATTATTACTTTCCCTATTACTCTTCACTTTATCCTTATAACTATTATCATTGTCCTTATTACTATTATTATTATCGCTATAACTGTTATTATTATCCTTATTACTAGTATTATTAGCACTATAACTGTTATGTTTATCCTTATTACTATTATTATTCGCACTATAACTATTATTATTATCCTTATTACTATTATTATTATCGCTATAACTATTATTATTATCCTTATTACTATTATTATTATCGCTATGACTGTTATTATTATCCTTATTCTATTATTACTATCCCTATTACTCTTCTCTTTATCCTTATAACTATTATTATTATCTTTATAACTATTATTATTATCCTTATTACTATTATTATTATCGCTATGACTGTTATTATTATACTTATTCTATTATTACTATCCCTATTACTCTTGTCTTTATCCTGATAATTATTATTATTTCCCTTATTACAATTATTATTATCGCTATAACTATTATTGTTATGCTTATTACTATTATTATTAGCACTAAAGCTATTATTATTAGCACTAAAAATATTATTATTATCCTTATGACTATTATTATTATCGCTATGACTGTTATTATTATCCTTACTACTATTATTATTATCGCTATGACTGTTATTATTATCCTTATTCTATTATGACTATCCCTATTATTCCTGTCTCTATCCTTATAACTATTATTATTATCCTTATTACTATTATTATTATCGCTATGACTGTTATTATTATACTTATTCTATTATTACTATCCCTAATACACTTGTCTTTATCCTTATAGCTATTATTATTATCCTTATTACTATTATTATTATCGCTATAACTATTATTATTATCGCTATGATTGTTATTATTATCCTTATTACTATTATTATCGCTATGACTGTTATTATTATCCTTATTGTATTATTACTATCCCTATTACTCTTCACTTTATCCTTATAACTATTATCATTGTCCTTATTACTATTATTATTATCGCTATAACTGTTATTATTATCCTTATTACTAGTATTATTAGCACTATAACTGTTATGTTTATCCTTATTACTATTATTATTCGCACTATAACTATTATTATTATCCTTATTACTATTATTATTATCGCTATGACTGTTATTATTATCCTTATTCTAATATTACTATCCCTATTACTCTTGTCTTTATCCTGATAATTATTATTATTTCCCATATTACAATTATTATTATCGCTATAACTGTTATTATTATCCTTATTACTAGTATTATTAGCACTATAACTATTATGTTTATCCTTATTACTATTATTATTAGCGCTATAACTATTATTATTGTCCTTATTACTATTATTATCGCTATGACTGTTATTATTATCCTTATTCTAATATTACTATCCCTATTACTCTTGTCTCTATCCTTATAGCTATTATTAATATGCTTATTACTATTATTATTATCGCTATAACTATTATTATTATCCTTAATACTATTATTATTATCGCTATGACTGTTATTATTATCCTTATTCTAATATTACTATCCCTATTACTCTTGTCTTTATCCTGATAATTATTATTATTTCCCATATTACAATTATTATTATCGCTATAACTGTTATTATTATCCTTATTACTAGTATTATTAGCACTATAACTATTATGTTTATCCTTATTACTATTATTATTAGCGCTATAACTATTATTATTATCCTTATTACTATTATTATCGCTATGACTGTTATTATTATCCTTATTCTAATATTACTATCCCTATTACTCTTGTCTCTATCCTTATAGCTATTATTAATATGCTTATTACTATTATTATTATCGCTATAATTATTATTATTATCCTTAATACTATTATTATTATCGCTATGACTGTTATTATTATCCTTATTCTATTATTACTATCCCTATTACTCTTGTCTTTATCCTTATAACTATTATTTTTATCCTTATTACTATTATTATTATCGCTATAACTATTAATATTATCGCTATGACTGTTATTATTATCCTTATTCTACTATTACTATCCCTACTACTCTTGTCTTTATCCTTATAACTATTATTATTATCGCTATGACTGTTATTATTATACTTATTCTATTATTACTATCCCTATTACTCTTGTCTTTATCCTGATAATTATTATTATTTCCCTTATTACAATTATTATTATCGCTATAACTATTATTGTTATGCTTATTACTATTATTATTAGCACTAAAACTATTATTATTAGCACTAAAACTATTATTATTATCCTTATTACTATTATTATTATCGCTATGACTGTTATTATTATCCTTATTGTATTATTAATATCCCTATTACTCTTGTCTTTATCCTTACAACTATTATTATTATGCTTATTACTATTATTATTATCGCTATAACTGTTATTATTATCCTTACTATTATTATTATTATCGCTATGACTGTTATTATTATCCTTATTCTATTATGACTATCCCTATTATTCCTGTCTCTATCCTTATAGCTATTATTATTATCCTTATTACTATTATTATTATCGCTATAACTATTATTATTATCGCTATGACTGTTATTATTATCCTTATTACTATTATTATCGCTATGACTGTTATTATTATCCTTATTCTACTATTACTATCATTATTACTCTTGTCTCGGTCCTTATAACTATTATTATTATGCTTATTACTATTATTATTATCGCTATAACTATTATTATTATCCTTATTACTATTATTACTAGCACTATAACTATTATTATTATGCTTATTACTATTATTATTAGCACTATAACTATTATTATTATGCTTATTACTATTATTATTATCGCTACGACTGTTATTATTATACTTATTCTATTATTACTATCCCTATTAGTCTTGTCTTTATCCTTATAACTATGATTATCACTATAACTATTATTATTATCGCTATGACTGTTATTATTATCCTTATTGTATTATTAATATCCCTATTACTCTTCTCTTTATCCTTATAACTATTATTATTATCCTTATAACTATTATTATTATCCTTATTACTATTATTATTATCGCTATGACTGTTATTATTATACTTATTCTATTATTACTATCCCTATTACTCTTGTCTTTATCCTGATAATTATTATTATTTCCCTTATTACAATTATTATTATCGCTATAACTATTATTGTTATGCTTATTACTATTATTATTAGCACTAAAACTATTATTATTAGCACTAAAACTATTATTATTATCCTTATTACTATTATTATTATCGCTATGACTGTTATTATTATCCTTATTGTATTATTAATATCCCTATTACTCTTGTCTTTATCCTTACAACTATTATTATTATGCTTATTACTATTATTATTATCGCTATAACTGTTATTATTATCCTTACTACTATTATTATTATCGCTATGACTGTTATTATTATCCTTATTCTATTATTACTATCCCTATTACTCTTCTCTTTATCCTTATAACTATTATTATTATCCTTATTACTATTATTATTATCGCTATAACTATTAATATTATCGCTATGACTGTTATTATTATCCTTATTCTAATATTACTATCCCTATTACTCTTGTCTCTATCCTTATAGCTATTATTAATATGCTTATTACTATTATTATTATCGCTATAACTATTATTATTATCCTTACTACTATTATTATTATCGCTATGACTGTTATTATTATCCTTATTCTATTATTACTATCCCTATTACTCTTGTCTTTATCCTTATAACTATTATTATTATCGCTATAACTATTATTATTATCCTTATTACTATTATTATCGCTATGACTGTTATTATTATCCTTATTGTATTATTACTATCCCTATTACTCTTGTCTTTATCCTGATAATTATTATTATTTCCCATATTACAATTATTATTATCGCTATAACTGTTATTATTATCCTTTTTACTAGTATTATTAGCACTATAACTATTATGTTTATCCTTATTACTATTATTATTAGCGCTATAACTATTATTATTGTCCTTATTACTATTATTATCGCTATGACTGTTATTATTATCCTTATTCTAATATTACTATCCCTATTACTCTTGTCTCTATCCTTATAGCTATTATTAATATGCTTATTACTATTATTATTATCGCTATAACTATTATTATTATCCTTAATACTATTATTATTATCGCTATGACTGTTATTATTATCCTTATTCTAATATTACTATCCCTATTACTCTTGTCTTTATCCTGATAATTATTATTATTTCCCATATTACAATTATTATTATCGCTATAACTGTTATTATTATCCTTATTACTAGTATTATTAGCACTATAACTATTATGTTTATCCTTATTACTATTATTATTAGCGCTATAACTATTATTATTATCCTTATTACTATTATTATCGCTATGACTGTTATTATTATCCTTATTCTAATATTACTATCCCTATTACTCTTGTCTCTATCCTTATAGCTATTATTAATATGCTTATTACTATTATTATTATCGCTATAACTATTATTATTATCCTTAATACTATTATTATTATCGCTATGACTGTTATTATTATCCTTATTCTATTATTACTATCCCTATTACTCTTGTCTTTATCCTTATAACTATTATTTTTATCCTTATTACTATTATTATTATCGCTATAACTATTAATATTATCGCTATGACTGTTATTATTATCCTTATTCTAGTATTACTATCCCTACTACTCTTGTCTCTATCCTTATAACTATTATTAATATGCTTATTACTATTATTATTATCGCTATAACTATTATTATTATCCTTACTACTATTATTATTATCGCTATGACTGTTATTATTATCCTTATTCTATTATTACTATCCCTATTACTCTTGTCTTTATCCTTATAACTATTATTATTATCGCTATAACTATTATTATTATCGTTATGACTGTTATTATTATCCTTATTGTACTATTACTATCCCTTTTACTCTTGTCTTTATCCTTATAACTATTATTATTATCCTTATTACTATTATTATAATCGCTATAACTATTATTATTATCGCTATAACTATTATTATTATCCTTATTACTATTATTATCGCTATGACTGTTATTATTATCCTTATTGTATTATTACTATCCCTATTACTCTTGTCTTTATCCTGATAATTATTATTATTTCCCATATTACAATTATTATTATCGCTATAACTGTTATTATTATCCTTATTACTATTATTATTAGCACTATAACTATTATGTTTATCCTTATTACTATTTTTATTCGCACTATAACTATTATGTTTATCCTTATTACTATTATTATTAGCGCTATAACTATTATTATTATCCTTATTACTATTATTATCGCTATGACTGTTATTATTATCCTTATTCTAATATTACTATCCCTATTACTCTTGTCTCTATCCTTATAGCTATTATTAATATGCTTATTACTATTATTATTATCGCTATAACTATTATTATTATCCTTAATACTATTATTATTATCGCTATGACTGTTATTATTATCCTTATTCTATTATTACTATCCCTATTACTCTTGTCTTTATCCTTATAACTATTATTATTATCCTTATTACTATTATTATTATCGCTATAACTATTAATATTATCGCTATGACTGTTATTATTATCCTTATTCTACTATTACTATCCCTACTACTCTTGTCTCTATCCTTATAACTATTATTAATATGCTTATTACTATTATTATTATCGCTATAACTATTATTATTATCCTTACTACTATTATTATTATCGCTATGACTGTTATTATTATCCTTATTCTATTATTACTATCCCTATTACTCTTGTCTTTATCCTTATAACTATTATTATTATCGCTATAACTATTATTATTATCCTTATAACTATTATTATTATCCTTATTACTATTATTATTATCGCTATGACTGTTATTATTATACTTATTCTATTATTACTATCCCTATTACTCTTGTCTTTATCCTGATAATTATTATTATTTCCCTTATTACAATTATTATTATCGCTATAACTATTATTGTTATGCTTATTACTATTATTATTAGCACTAAAACTATTATTATTAGCACTAAAACTATTATTATTAGCACTAAAACTATTATTATTATCCTTATTACTATTATTATTATCGCTATGACTGTTATTATTATCCTTATTGTATTATTAATATCCCTATTACTCTTGTCTTTATCCTTACAACTATTATTATTATGCTTATTACTATTATTATTATCGCTATAACTGTTATTATTATCCTTACTACTATTATTATTATCGCTATGACTGTTATTATTATCCTTATTCTATTATTACTATCCCTATTACTCTTCTCTTTATCCTTATAACTATTATTATTATCCTTATTACTATTATTATTATCGCTATAACTATTAATATTATCGCTATGACTGTTATTATTATCCTTATTCTACTATTACTATCCCTACTACTCTTGTCTCTATCCTTATAACTATTATTAATATGCTTATTACTATTATTATTATCGCTATAACTATTATTATTATCCCTACTACTATTATTATTATCGCTATGACTGTTATTATTATCCTTATTCTATTATTACTATCCCTATTACTCTTCTCTTTATCCTTATAACTATTATTATTATCCTTATTACTATTATTATTATCGCTATAACTATTAATATTATCGCTATGACTGTTATTATTATCCTTATTCTAATATTACTATCCCTATTACTCTTGTCTCTATCCTTATAGCTATTATTAATATGCTTATTACTATTATTATTATCGCTATAACTATTATTATTATCCTTACTACTATTATTATTATCGCTATGACTGTTATTATTATCCTTATTCTATTATTACTATCCCTATTACTCTTCTCTTTATCCTTATAACTATTATTATTATCCTTATTACTATTATTATTATCGCTATAACTATTAATATTATCGCTATGACTGTTATTATTATCCTTATTCTAATATTACTATCCCTATTACTCTTGTCTCTATCCTTATAGCTATTATTAATATGCTTATTACTATTATTATTATCGCTATAACTATTATTATTATCCTTACTACTATTATTATTATCGCTATGACTGTTATTATTATCCTTATTCTATTATTACTATCCCTATTACTCTTGTCTTTATCCTTATAACTATTATTATTATCGCTATAACTATTATTATTATCCTTATTACTATTATTATCGCTATGACTGTTATTATTATCCTTATTGTATTATTACTATCCCTATTACTCTTGTCTTTATCCTGATAATTATTATTATTTCCCATATTACAATTATTATTATCGTTATAACTGTTATTATTATCCTTTTTACTAGTATTATTAGCACTATAACTATTATGTTTATCCTTATTACTATTATTATTAGCGCTATAACTATTATTATTGTCCTTATTACTATTATTATCGCTATGACTGTTATTATTATCCTTATTCTAATATTACTATCCCTATTACTCTTGTCTCTATCCTTATAGCTATTATTAATATGCTTATTACTATTATTATTATCGCTATAACTATTATTATTATCCTTAATACTATTATTATTATCGCTATGACTGTTATTATTATCCTTATTCTAATATTACTATCCCTATTACTCTTGTCTTTATCCTGATAATTATTATTATTTCCCATATTACAATTATTATTATCGCTATAACTGTTATTATTATCCTTATTACTAGTATTATTAGCACTATAACTATTATGTTTATCCTTATTACTATTATTATTAGCGCTATAACTATTATTATTATCCTTATTACTATTATTATCGCTATGACTGTTATTATTATCCTTATTCTAATATTACTATCCCTATTACTCTTGTCTCTATCCTTATAGCTATTATTAATATGCTTATTACTATTATTATTATCGCTATAACTATTATTATTATCCTTAATACTATTATTATTATCGCTATGACTGTTATTATTATCCTTATTCTATTATTACTATCCCTATTACTCTTGTCTTTATCCTTATAACTATTATTTTTATCCTTATTACTATTATTATTATCGCTATAACTATTAATATTATCGCTATGACTGTTATTATTATCCTTATTCTACTATTACTATCCCTACTACTCTTGTCTCTATCCTTATAACTATTATTAATATGCTTATTACTATTATTATTATCGCTATAACTATTATTATTATCCTTACTACTATTATTATTATCGCTATGACTGTTATTATTATCCTTATTCTATTATTACTATCCCTATTACTCTTGTCTTTATCCTTATAACTATTATTATTATCGCTATAACTATTATTATTATCGTTATGACTGTTATTATTATCCTTATTGTACTATTACTATCCCTTTTACTCTTGTCTTTATCCTTATAACTATTATTATTATCCTTATTACTATTATTATAATCGCTATAACTATTATTATTATCGCTATAACTATTATTATTATCCTTATTACTATTATTATCGCTATGACTGTTATTATTATCCTTATTGTATTATTACTATCCCTATTACTCTTGTCTTTATCCTGATAATTATTATTATTTCCCATATTACAATTATTATTATCGCTATAACTGTTATTATTATCCTTATTACTAGTATTATTAGCACTTTAACTATTATGTTTATCCTTATTACTATTTTTATTCGCACTATAACTATTATGTTTATCCTTATTACTATTATTATTAGCGCTATAACTATTATTATTATCCTTATTACTATTATTATCGCTATGACTGTTATTATTATCCTTATTCTAATATTACTATCCCTATTACTCTTGTCTCTATCCTTATAGCTATTATTAATATGCTTATTACTATTATTATTATCGCTATAACTATTATTATTATCCTTAATACTATTATTATTATCGCTATGACTGTTATTATTATCCTTATTCTATTATTACTATCCCTATTACTCTTGTCTTTATCCTTATAACTATTATTATTATCCTTATTACTATTATTATTATCGCTATAACTATTAATATTATCGCTATGACTGTTATTATTATCCTTATTCTACTATTACTATCCCTACTACTCTTGTCTCTATCCTTATAACTATTATTAATATGCTTATTACTATTATTATTATTGCTATAACTATTATTATTATCCTTACTACTATTATTATTATCGCTATGACTGTTATTATTATCCTTATTCTATTATTACTATCCCTATTACTCTTGTCTTTATCCTTATAACTATTATTATTATCGCTATAACTATTATTATTATCGTTATGACTGTTATTATTATCCTTATTGTACTATTACTATCCCTTTTACTCTTGTCTTTATCCTTATAACTATTATTATTATCCTTATTACTATTATTATTATCGCTATAACTATTATTATTATCGCTATAACTATTATTATTATCCTTATTACTATTATTATCGCTATGACTGTTATTATTATCCTTATTGTATTATTACTATCCCTATTACTCTTGTCTTTATCCTGATAATTATTATTATTTCCCATATTACAATTATTATTATCGCTATAACTGTTATTATTATCTTTATTACTAGTATTATTAGCACTATAACTATTATGTTTATCCTTATTACTATTTTTATTCGCACTATAACTATTATGTTTATCCTTATTACTATTATTATTAGCGCTATAACTATTATTATTATCCTTATTACTATTATTATCGCTATGACTGTTATTATTATCCTTATTCTAATATTACTATCCCTATTACTCTTGTCTCTATCCTTATAGCTATTATTAATATGCTTATAACTATTATTATTATCCTTATTACTATTATTATTATCCTTATTACTATTATTATTATCGCTATGACTGTTATTATTATACTTATTCTATTATTACTATCCCTATTACTCTTGTCTTTATCCTGATAATTATTATTATTTCCCTTATTACAATTATTATTATCGCTATAACTATTAATATTATCGCTATGACTCTTATTATTATCCTTATTCTAATATTACTATCCCTATTACTCTTGTCTCTATCCTTATAGCTATTATTAATATGCTTATTACTATTATTATTATCGCTATAACTATTATTATTATCCTTACTACTATTATTATTATCGCTATGACTGTTATTATTATCCTTATTCTATTATTACTATCCCTATTACTCTTCTCTTTATCCTTATAACTATTATTATTATCCTTATAACTATTATTATTATCCTTATAACTATTATTATTATCCTTATTACTATTATTATTATCGCTATGACTGTTATTATTATACTTATTCTATTATTACTATCCCTATTACTCTTGTCTTTATCCTGATAATTATTATTATTTCCCTTATTACAATTATTATTATCGCTATAACTATTATTGTTATGCTTATTACTATTATTATTAGCACTAAAACTATTATTATTAGCACTAAAACTATTATTATTAGCACTAAAACTATTATTATTATCCTTATTACTATTATTATTATCGCTATGACTGTTATTATTATCCTTATTGTATTATTAATATCCCTATTACTCTTGTCTTTATCCTTACAACTATTATTATTATGCTTATTACTATTATTATTATCGCTATAACTGTTATTATTATCCTTACTACTATTATTATTATCGCTATGACTGTTATTATTATCCTTATTCTATTATTACTATCCCTATTACTCTTCTCTTTATCCTTATAACTATTATTATTATCCTTATTACTATTATTATTATCGCTATAACTATTAATATTATCGCTATGACTGTTATTATTATCCTTATTCTACTATTACTATCCCTACTACTCTTGTCTCTATCCTTATAACTATTATTAATATGCTTATTACTATTATTATTATCGCTATAACTATTATTATTATCCCTACTACTATTATTATTATCGCTATGACTGTTATTATTATCCTTATTCTATTATTACTATCCCTATTACTCTTCTCTTTATCCTTATAACTATTATTATTATCCTTATTACTATTATTATTATCGCTATAACTATTAATATTATCGCTATGACTGTTATTATTATCCTTATTCTAATATTACTATCCCTATTACTCTTGTCTCTATCCTTATAGCTATTATTAATATGCTTATTACTATTATTATTATCGCTATAACTATTATTATTATCCTTAATACTATTCTTATTATCGCTATGACTGTTATTATTATCCTTATTCTATTATTACTATCCCTATTACTCTTGTCTTTATCCTTATAACTATTATTTTTATCCTTATTACTATTATTATTATCGCTATAACTATTAATATTATCGCTATGACTGTTATTATTATCCTTATTCTACTATTACTATCCCTACTACTCTTGTCTCTATCCTTATAACTATTATTAATATGCTTATTACTATTATTATTATCGCTATAACTATTATTATTATCCTTACTACTATTATTATTATCGCAATGACTGTTATTATTATCCTTATTCTATTATTACTATCCCTATTACTCTTCTCTTTATCCTTATAACTATTATTATTATCCTTATTACTATTATTATTATCGCTATAACTATTAATATTATCGCTATGACTGTTATTATTATCCTTATTCTACTATTACTATCCCTACTACTCTTGTCTCTATCCTTATAACTATTATTAATATGCTTATTACTATTATTATTATCGCTATAACTATTATTATTATCCCTACTACTATTATTATTATCGCTATGACTGTTATTATTATCCTTATTCTATTATTACTATCCCTATTACTCTTCTCTTTATCCTTATAACTATTATTATTATCCTTATTACTATTATTATTATCGCTATAACTATTAATATTATCGCTATGACTGTTATTATTATCCTTATTCTAATATTACTATCCCTATTACTCTTGTCTCTATCCTTATAGCTATTATTAATATGCTTATTACTATTATTATTATCGCTATAACTATTATTATTATCCTTAATACTATTCTTATTATCGCTATGACTGTTATTATTATCCTTATTCTATTATTACTATCCCTATTACTCTTGTCTTTATCCTTATAACTATTATTATTATCGGTATAACTATTATTATTATCGTTATGACTGTTATTATTATCCTTATTGTACTATTACTATCCCTTTTACTCTTGTCTTTATCCTTATAACTATTATTATTTCCCATATTACAATTATTATTATCGCTATAACTGTTATTATTATCCTTATTACTAGTATTATTAGCACTATAACTATTATGTTTATCCTTATTACTATTTTCATTCGCACTATAACTATTATGTTTATCCTTATTACTATTATTATTAGCGCTATAACTATTATTATTATCCTTATTACTATTATTATCGCTATGACTGTTATTATTATCCTTATTCTAATATTACTATCCCTATTACTCTAGTCTCTATCCTTATAGCTACTATTAATATGCTTATTACTATTATTATTATCGCTATAACTATTATTATTATCCTTAATACTATTATTATTATCGCTATGACTGTTATTATTATCCTTATTCTATTATTACTATCCCTATTACTCTTGTCTCTATCCTTATAGCTATTATTAATATGCTTATTACTATTATTATTATCGCTATAACTATTATTATTATCCTTAATACTATTCTTATTATCGCTATGACTGTTATTATTATCCTTATTCTATTATTACTATCCCTATTACTCTTGTCTTTATCCTTATAACTATTATTATTATCGCTATAACTATTATTATTATCGTTATGACTGTTATTATTATCCTTATTGTACTATTACTATCCCTTTTACTCTTGTCTTTATCCTTATAACTATTATTATTATCCTTATTACTATTATTATTATCCTTATTACTATTATTATTATCGCTATGACTGTTATTATTATACTTATTCTATTATTACTATCCCTATTACTCTTGTCTTTATCCTGATAATTATTATTATTTCCCTTATTACAATTATTATTATCGCTATAACTATTATTGTTATGCTTATTACTATTATTATTAGCACTAAAACTATTATTATTAGCACTAAAACTATTATTATTATCCTTATTACTATTATTATTATCGCTATGACTGTTATTATTATCCTTATTGTATTATTAATATCCCTATTACTCTTGTCTTTATCCTTACAACTATTATTATTATGCTTATTACTATTATTATTATCGCTATAACTGTTATTATTATCCTTACTACTATTATTATTATCGCTATGACTGTTATTATTATCCTTATTCTATTATTACTATCCCTATTACTCTTCTCTTTATCCTTATAACTATTATTATTATCCTTATTACTATTATTATTATCGCTATAACTATTAATATTATCGCTATGACTGTTATTATTATCCTTATTCTACTATTACTATCCCTACTACTCTTGTCTCTATCCTTATAACTATTATTAATATGCTTATTACTATTATTATTATCGCTATAACTATTATTATTATCCCTACTACTATTATTATTATCGCTATAACTGTTATTATTATCCTTATTCTATTATTACTATCCCTATTACTCTTCTCTTTATCCTTATAACTATTATTATTATCCTTATTACTATTATTTTTATCGCTATAACTATTAATATTATCGCTATGACTGTTATTATTATCCTTATTCTAATATTACTATCCCTATTACTCTTGTCTCTATCCTTATAGCTATTATTAATATGCTTATTACTATTATTATTATCGCTATAACTATTATTATTATCCTTAATACTATTCTTAATATCGCTATGACTGTTATTATTATCCTTATTCTATTATTACTATCCCTATTACTCTTGTCTTTATCCTTATAACTATTATTTTTATCCTTATTACTATTATTATTATCGCTATAACTATTAATATTATCGCTATGACTGTTATTATTATCCTTATTCTACTATTACTATCCCTACTACTCTTGTCTCTATCCTTATAACTATTATTAATATGCTTATTACTATTATTATTATCGCTATAACTATTATTATTATCCTTACTACTATTATTATTATCGCTATGACTGTTATTATTATCCTTATTCTATTATTACTATCCCTATTACTCTTGTCTTTATCCTTATAACTATTATTATTATCGCTATAACTATTATTATTATCGTTATGACTGTTATTATTATCCTTATTGTACTATTACTATCCCTTTTACTCTTGTCTTTATCCTTATAACTATTATTATTATCCTTATTACTATTATTATAATCGCTATAACTATTATTATTATCGCTATAACTATTATTATTATCCTTATTACTATTATTATCGCTATGACTGTTATTATTATCCTTATTGTATTATTACTATCCCTATTACTCTTGTCTTTATCCTGATAATTATTATTATTTCCCATATTACAATTATTATTATCGCTATAACTGTTATTATTATCCTTATTACTAGTATTGTTAGCACTATAACAATTATGTTTATCCTTATTACTATTTTTATTCGCACTATAACTATTATGTTTATCCTTATTACTATTATTATTAGAGCTATAACTATTATTATTATCCTTATTACTATTATTATCGCTATGACTGTTATTATTATCCTTATTCTAATATTACTATCCCTATTACTCTTGTCTCTATCCTTATAGCGTTTATTAATATGCTTATTACTATTATTATTATCGCTATAACTATTATTATTATCCTTAATACTATTATTATTATCGCTATGACTGTTATTATTATCCTTATTCTATTATTACTATCCCTATTACTCTTGTCTTTATCCTTATAACTATTATTATTATCGCTATAACTATTATTATTATCGTTATGACTGTTATTATTATCCTTATTGTACTATTACTATCCCTTTTACTCTTGTCTTTATCCTTATAACTATTATTATTATCCTTATTACTATTATTATTATCGCTATAACTATTATTATTATCGCTATAACTATTATTATTATCCTTATTACTATTATTATCGATATGACTGTTATTATTATCCTTATTGTATTATTACTATCCCTATTACTCTTGTCTTTATCCTGATAATTATTATTATTTCCCATATTACAATTATTATTATCGCTATAACTGTTATTATTATCCTTATTACTAGTATTATTAGCACTATAACTATTATGTTTATCCTTATTACTATTTTTATTCGCACTATAACTAATATGTTTATCCTTATTACTATTATTATTAGCGCTATAACTATTATTATTATCCTTATTACTATTATTATCGCTATGACTGTTATTATTATCCTTATTCTAATATTACTATCCCTATTACTCTTGTCTCTATCCTTATAGCTATTATTAATATGCTTATTACTATTATTATTATCGCTATAACTATTATTATTATCCTTAATACTATTATTATTATCGCTATGACTGTTATTATTATCCTTATTCTATTATTACTATCCCTATTACTCTTGTCTTTATCCTTATAACTATTATTATTATCCTTATTACTATTATTATTATCGCTATGACTGTTATTATTATACTTATTCTATTATTACTATCCCTATTACTCTTGTCTTTATCCTGATAATTATTATTATTTCCCTTATTACAATTATTATTATCGCTATAACTATTATTGTTATGCTTATTACTATTATTATTAGCACTAAAACTATTATTATTATCCTTATTACTATTATTATTATCGCTATGACTGTTATTATTATCCTCATTGTATTATTAATATCCCTATTACTCTTGTCTTTATCCTTACAACTATTATTATTATGCTTATTACTATTATTATTATCGCTATAACTATTATTATTATCCTTACTACTATTATTATTATCGCTATGACTGTTATTATTATCCTTATTCTATTATTACTATCCCTATTACTCTTGTCTTTATACTTATAACTATTATTATTATCCTTATTACTATTATTATTATCGCTATAACTATTAATATTATCGCTATGACTGTTATTATTATCCTTATTCTACTATTACTATCCCTACTACTCTTGTCTCTATCCTTATAACTATTATTAATATGCTTATTACTATTATTATTATCGCTATAACTATTATTATTATCCTTACTACTATTATTATTATCGCTATGACTGTTATTATTATCCTTATTCTATTATTACTATCCCTATTACTCTTGTCTTTATCCTTATAACAATTATTATTATCCTTATTACTATTATTATTATCGCTATAACTATTAATATTATCGCTATGACTGTTATTATTATCCTTATTCTACTATTACTATCCCTACTACTCTTGTCTCTATCCTTATAACTATTATTAATATGCTTATTACTATTATTATTATCGCTATAACTATTATTATTATCCTTACTACTATTATTATTATCGCTATGACTGTTATTATTATCCTTATTATATTATTACTATCCCTATTACTCTTGTCTTTATCCTTATAACTATTATTATTATCGCTATAACTATTATTATTATCGTTATGACTGTTATTATTATCCTTATTGTACTATTACTATCCCTATTACTCTTGTCTTTATCCTTATAACTATTATTATTATCCTTATTACTATTATTATTATCGCTATAACTATTATTATTATCGCTATAACTATTATTATTATCCTTATTACTATTATTATCGCTATGACTGTTATTATTATCCTTATTGTATTATTACTATCCCTATTACTCTTGTCTTTATCCTGATAATTATTATTATTTCCCATATTACAATTATTATTATCGCTATAACTGTTATTATTATCCTTATTACTAGTATTATTAGCACTATAACTATTATGTTTATCCTCATTACTATTATTATTCGCACTATAACTATTATTATTATCCTTACTATTATTATTATTATCGCTATGACTGTTATTATTATCCTTATTCTATTATTACTTTCCCTATTACTCTTCACTTTATCCTTATAACTATTATCATTGTCCTTATTACTATTATTATTATCGCTATAACTGTTATTATTATCCTTATTACTATTATTATTCGCACTATAACTATTATTATTATCCTTATTACTATTATTATTATCGCTATAACTGTTATTATTATCCTTATTCTATTATTACTATCCCTATTACTCTTCTCTTTATCCTTATAACTATTATTATTATCCTTATAACTATTATTATTATCCTTATTACTATTATTATTATCGCTATGACTGTTATTATTATACTTATTCTATTATTACTATCCCTATTACTCTTGTCTTTATCCTGATAATTATTATTATTTCCCTTATTACAATTATTATTATCGCTATAACTATTATAGTTATGCTTATTACTATTATTATTAGCACTAAAACTATTATTATTAGCACTAAAACTATTATTATTATCCTTATTACTATTATTATTATCGCTATGACTGTTATTATTATCCTTATTGTATTATTAATATCCCTATTACTCTTCTCTTTATCCTTATAACTATTATTATTATCCTTATTACTATTATTATTATCGCTATAACTATTAATATTATCGCTATGACTGTTATTATTATCCTTATTCTAATATTACTATCCCTATTACTCTTGTCTCTATCCTTATAGCTATTATTAATATGCTTATTACTATTATTATTATCGCTATAACTATTATTATTATCCTTACTACTATTATTATTATCGCTATGACTGTTATTATTATCCTTATTCTATTATTACTATCCCTATTACTCTTGTCTTTATCCTTATAACTATTATTATTATCCTTATTACTATTATTATTATCGCTATAACTATTAATATTATCGCTATGACTGTTATTATTATCCTTATTCTACTATTACTATCCCTACTACTCTTGTCTCTATCCTTATAACTATTATTAATATGCTTATTACTATTATTATCGCTATAACTATTATTATTATCCTTACTACTATTATTATTATCGCTATGACTGTTATTATTATCCTTATTCTATTATTACTATCCCTATTACTCTTGTCTTTATCCTTATAACTATTATTATTATCGCTATAACTATTATTATTATCGTTATGACTGTTATTATTATCCTTATTGTACTATTACTATCCCTATTACTCTTCTCTTTATCCTTATAACTATTATTATTATCCTTATAACTATTATTATTATCCTTATTACTATTATTATTATCGCTATGACTGTTATTATATACTTATTCTATTATTACTATCCCTATTACTCTTGTCTTTATCCTGATAATTATTATTATTTCCCATATTACAATTATTATTATCGCTATAACTGTTATTATTATCCTTATTACTAGTATTATTAGCACTATAACTATTATGTTTATCCTTATTACTATTTTTATTCGCACTATAACTATTATGTTTATCCTTATTACTATTATTATTAGCGCTATAACTATTATTATTATCCTTATTACTATTATTATTAGCACTATAGCTATTATTATTATCCTTATTACTATTATTATCGCTATGACTGTTATTATTATCCTTATTCTACTATTACTATCCCTATTACTCTTCTCTTTATCCTTATAACTATTATTATTATCCTTATAACTATTATTATTATCCTTATTACTATTATTATTATCGCTATGACTGTTATTATTATACTTATTCTATTATTACTATCCCTATTACTCTTGTCTTTATCCTGATAATTATTATTATTTCCCATATTACAATATTATTATCGCTATAACTGTTATTATTATCCTTATTACTAGTATTATTAGCACTATAACTATTATGTTTATCCTTATTACTATTTTTATTCGCACTATAACTATTATGTTTATCCTTATTACTATTATTATTAGCGCTATAACTATTATTATTATCCTTATTACTATTATTATCGCTATGACTGTTATTATTATCCTTACTACTATTATTATTATCGCTATGACTGTTATTATTATACTTATTCTATTATTACTATCCCTATTACTCTTGTCTTTATCCTGATAATTATTATTATTTCCCTTATTACAATTATTATTATCGCTATAACTATTATTATTATCCTTATTACTATTATTATTATCGCTATGACTGTTATTATTATACGTATTCTATTATTACTATCCCTATTACTCTTGTCTCTATCCTTATAACTATTATTATTATGCTTATTACTATTATTATTAGCACTATAACTATTATTATTATGCTTATTACTATTATTATTATCGCTACGACTGTTATTATTATACTTATTCTATTATTACTATCCCTATTACTCTTGTCTTTATCCTTATAACTATTATTATTATCCTTACTACGATTGTTATTATCGCTATGACTGTTATTATTATCGTTATTCTATTATTACTATCCCTATTACTCTTGTCTTTATCCTTATAACTATTATTACTATCCTTATAACTATTATTATTATCCTTATTACTATTATTATTATCGCTATGACTGTTATTATTATACTTATTCTATTATTACTATCCCTATTACTCTTGTCTTTACCCTGATAATTATTATTATTTCCCTTATTACAATTATTATTATCGCTATAACTATTAATATTATCGCTATGACTGTTATTATTATCCTTATTCTACTATTACTATCCCTACTACTCTTGTCTCTATCCT